>JAHZNH010000802.1:0-22012 GCA_027744355.1 Tyrannoseira gladiata
CAAAAAAGTGTTCCTAAGAATTTTCTCTACACTTTCCGACTCATCAATTTTTTCCTGTTTGATTTTAACTGTTTGAGAAGAGCTTGGTTCAGGTTCCTCCTGGTCATCAAGTTTCTCCTGCTTAATTCGTACCATAGAAGACACTAAGGACGTTGTCGAAGACCCGGCAATAGTTGATTGATGTGCAACTTCCAAATTGGGTTCGGATTTAACTTCTGGTATTGGTTCGGGTACATTTAACACAGGTGTCGCAGGAGCGAACAAGTGAGGCACATCTGTATCAAGAAGCGAGAATATATAACTGAATAAACTCATAAAAATAGGTCAACTTTTCAACAATGTCGCATGCTCTTGATAATTTAATTTGTTCTGAAGAGGCTTACAATTTAACAAAGGTAGTATCACAGGCACATTGGGGTTTTCAGGGTTGGTATCTTCCTCGTCCTCCTTCTCGAACTTCTCTTCCGCCCCAAAAATCTTCGCACTTGACTCGTCAATCTCCTCCTGCTTAATTATAGAGTTCAAGGCACTCCTATTCATAGTAGATAATCTCGCTCTCCCTTCCGCCCCTGAACTCCGATAACGTCCCCCTCCTCCTCCCTCACTACGGTAACTTGCTGAGTAGGCCTTTCTCGTTTCGGAAGGATCCCCTATACCATCTGAGAATATAGACGCCATCTGCTGCAGCTCAGGTCTCTTTCCACGACCGCGACCCCTTCCTCCTCTATCATTTCCACGTCCTCTATCCGATCTACCTCTGTGTCCCCTTGTGGTTTCGGCTGATGTGGACGGAACAGGTTGATTGGATCCCCCTGTCGGTGCGGTTAAACTTCCACGTTCCCTTTTTGGAGGAATATTCGGAGTGTAAACTCTTTTCGGCCTCGGGGCGGGCTGACCCTGACCTGTCGATGTCCCACTGGAACTTTGGCCACCTTTGCTTGAGAGACTCAAGTCCCGAGGTGCCTAATGAAGTAAAAATATTTTTCAATGACCTTTTACACTTTCAATTCACTAAATGCCAACATGATTAAACAGATTCTTGTACCTTAAATGATGGAAGACGCTCTGATGTTGACCCCATGGTTCACAACGGACGTAACAAGTACTTAACTAATAATTCACAACGCAAAATGTGATCACAACAACTTAAAATTAAAAAGGCTAACTAATAAATATCAATGGTATTTTAATTTCAGATCACACTGCATCCATTTTGTCGCAAAAAAACTAAACAGGAGTACTACTGCCGCTCTAAAATGATGAAACCAAAAGTCATCTGTCTGCCTCAACCACGGAACTTGTGCTTGCTTTATTCAGCTCAGGCCAGCTTTGAGCACATGCATGTTTCTGTTTCTCTACCGTTCTTGCATCTCTTGCTCGCAAGCACATTTCCCCACATTTTCTCATGTTCTCCTCATTACTTTTCATTTCGGGGATAAATCGTTGTATTTTTATTAGTTTCTTTTGAAATTATCGCAGGCCTAATTACTTTCATGCTCTTATAACTCACGTTTAAAATATAATGAGTATGATAAACAGTATGCTCATAAATAGGTAAATGTACCTTCGCATCAATCCATGGAATTTCGAAGAATGCAGTTTTAATAGGCTCAAAGAATTTAATTTTACTGTTTTAATTAGTTGGAGGTACCAGTAAAAATATCAATTTATCTTCTCCATTTAATATTGAGAAATCGCTGGAACCTGGTGAATTTAAAGTTGTACAAAGGTAAGTGTCATAATCACCATCAAAGTGGTTTTAAAAAATCATCGTCCAATTTCATTTCCTTCCGACAACGTGTAAAACGTTTTTTAACATCCACGCTAGCTAGTACAGGGTTTGCCCACACACACACAGCCATAATTATGAATGAGGGATGTGGAGCCGACGAACCCAACAAAAGTGTTTTTCTTCTTTCTTCCAGACTTCCAGTGTTCCAGTTTTTTCAACTTGACTACTTTCCCTTCCCGTTCCACCAAGTAAGTAACGCTCCATGTTTCTTTTGTAAATAGTACAATTGTAGTAGTTCTAGTTATAGTAAGTATTAGCTCGTTCTGGAGAATAATCAAGCAATATGGTTTTACATGAAGTAATACGAGCACTAACAATGTCTATGCATAGTATACACATTGGTTGGTTGGATTCCTCTCTCCTTTTCCCAATTCCAGTTCCAGCTCAAGTCGTCTGTGCTGTTTTTTTACTTGCGGGGAACACGAAAACGGAAACTACTGCAGTATTAACGTTGTCCAAATACCCGTTTGTACAGCCAAACGGTACTACCACCGAAGCCGGTAAGAGTTTGCGTGCAAAAAGCAGTCGATAAATTTTTGCCAAGCCTCGAATCCAGCAGTAGTGCCGGACTGGACAAGGAAAAACTCTCCGGGTTCTCTGGGTTTATGGGCTCGCGTTCGTTCACATTCACTCCAAAAAAGTGTCTCTCCTTTCTATTTCTTTCTCCAGGTTTTAAAATGTTTTTCTCCAGACTTGGACTGGAATAAAGCCCAGCCAAAACATATATAGTTTTCCTTCCAACTCCAACTCATTCGCATCGCACCACATCTTCCCCAATTCTCTTGTACAGGAACCACCAGGATTTTGATGATTGTTCTTTCTTTTCCTTCTCTGAATATGATTCAGGACAAGGGAAAAGGCTTTTTGGAGATCGAGTTCTTGTTCTGCAGTAGCATTAAATTGCATTGCCAAGAAATCCTTATGGGGGATTTCGCCCAACGCCACGTAGTCCTTCCTCGAATGCCGTGGCATGGTCCAACCAAACCCAAACCATAAGAATTTTGGCGTGCCGGCACTCGCCGTGCAAAGCCGAGAATGGAAGCGACTCACTCAGACCCAAGTGAACACTGAAGCTCTGCATTTTTCCCTTCCTGGATTGGAATGGTCATGTAGAGGAAAAAACGAAGAAGACTGGAGAAAGTACTTACTACTTGCGTACTTGCTACAATACATTTTTTTCCTCTTCCAGTCGTAACCCTTGCATAGTACTGCAGTGTGGGGGAATAGGGACTTTTCACAATAATAATAGGGTAGAGTTTTTTCCTTTCCCTCGGTCTACTATTTTCCCTATTCACAGTACATCCACAGCCAGATCAGACTTGAGGAATCCATCCATCCACAGTGGGAGTCAACTATGTACTACAACGGGCACCGTATCAAAGTGCGGTTTATGACATGCAGAGAAAAACGCTCTGCGAACAAGAACAAGACAACACCACCACCACCAAAAGCTCTACTAGTTAGTTAATGTTGCTTTTTTCCCATCCAAACTTCCAGGTTCTTTCACTCCGCTGAAGAGAATAAGAAAGGACTCTATCCAGCTCTGGGAACGTCAAGCCTTTTCAGAGTGAATGGAAAAGGGGAGAGGAGAAAATTCTCTAGCTCCAAGGCTCGACATAACTTTTTTTAAAAGAATGAATGTAAAACAAGTAGAGTAATCATCTCTCTTCCAACTTCCAAGCCAGGCCAGACCAGACTCGACTAATCCTGATCCTGACTGAGGAAAGATAAAGGAATGTAGGAGCATAGCATATAAAAAAGGAACCACTGTGAATAGTATTTTTTGTGCTGGAGAAAGGAGAATAGGACCTCTTCTCATTTGTGATGCTGTTCCAGTATGTAGTCCTACGGAAAAAAATAGGATGAGAATGAAAGCTCATCTTTGGTAAAGGAGCTGCACACCAGGCCAGACAGAACCAGAAGCAGAACGAGACCCTGCTTATATTTTTAAGTAGGGAAAGCCCAGCTAACTCCAGACCCAGAGCTCAAGCTAGGCTGCCTTTCGCTCCGCGTTAATATCCCGAGTTTCTTATGGACGGGAAATAGTTCATGGCGAAAAGGGCAGCAGTGAGCAGCAACCTTCGTTTTCACTCTCATCGCACTTCTTCATCCCATTGAGAAGAAGGATTCGAGGAGCGAGCCAGCGAAATTCCTTCTGATATCTCATCAACATCATTTCTCCTCTTCCCCGTTCTAATCCACGTCGGGTGGTTCGCAGCTTATTGTTATCTTTTGTACTCCAAGTAATTTTTTTCCGAGCCGGTATTGTGCTCGCCTTAATAGGAGTGTAAGTCATTATTACAATCCTTTTTTTCGCGAATGTCGTTATACTCGTGTGGATATAGTGGTGGTGGTGGTATGTGGTGGGGTGACATCGACGACAATTCCTCCTGAATTGAACCTTTTCCAAGAAAGACCCGAAACAAGGAAGATCTCTTCTACTTTCTGGGAGTGTATCGCATCTAATGTGATTTTTTTTTCGGGAGAGTGTATTGGCTTGGC
This sequence comes from Tyrannoseira gladiata, assembly GCA_027744355.1. Taxonomy (NCBI): domain Eukaryota; kingdom Metazoa; phylum Arthropoda; class Collembola; order Entomobryomorpha; family Entomobryidae; genus Tyrannoseira; species Tyrannoseira gladiata. The sequence goes on from JAHZNH010000802.1 coordinate 4,295, forward strand.
ATGGAATGGCATGGCAGAAGTCGTAAAGGATAAGCACCTCTCCTTTCCTTGCCCTTCGCTCTCTGGGAGAGTGATCCTCCCAGCATAACAAGATTTTTTTTAAAAGTGAGGAAGGTTCAAACTACTTGCTTATCACAGTTCCTGGATTACACAAAGATCACTTACGACACAGCATAACAAGGCATGGAATAATGTATTTACATGGTGCATAGCAAAGCACTCTCTGATCCGAATCCGAATTGAACACCATCATCGCACCACCGCATCAAATTCGCCTCCTCGTAAAAAAATTGGCAACAGATTTTCGTCTTCTGAACAAAGTTTTTGTGTGTGTGTGCTTGTGTTGTTGTGTCATGTCGTGTCTCGATCTCCTCTCCCAGTAATATTGTAGTAGTTGAGAGACTCACATCTTTCTCAACTTCTCCTTCCGCATCCTCTTGGCATGTGTCATGCTGCTGCTGGTGCTGTGGTTTCGCTCGTTTCACGCTCCTCGCGAAGGATTACTTATTCCACATTTCGCGAATCTCATCTCTTGCTCCCTCCCTCCCTCCTCCATATGAAAGTAGTTAATCCTCTTGGATCGTTACATCCGATCAGAAGGGAACACAAGCTTCTTTCAGAGTCAGTTACTGTTTTCCCTCACAACATTCTCGGGATAACATCCGCATCCTAGCTCATCACTAGAAACTTGCTAACAACTCAAGTCCTTCGTTATATCACTATCACTCGATCGCAATCCTGTTTCTTTGAAAGTGTGATCCGGAAAAATAAGAAGTCAGACTTGGATTATACAGTTCACGAAAAGATACCAACAAAAAACAACAAACTGCTGAGACGATTCTATTCTTTTCCTTCCTCCCTTGGCTTGTAGTCCTGTTGACTCGCCAATTTTTTCCCCAAACAAAAGAATAATAATAATATTACTGATACTGATACTTTTTTCTCCCGGTGAAGTTTTTAGCTTAGAAACTTGCGAAATTCGGGAATAAAACCCACTACCACTCCGTCTACATGACAGAGGAGGGAACGCATCGCATATTGTTCCGATTCGAAAGTAATAGTAGTGGTAGTGGTAGCATCACATCACACATGTTCCCCATGATTTTATGGGGAGCACGAGAAGAGTAGTTTGCTCCTTCCACTTTTTATGATATTTTTCAAGCGAGCGAACGACCGAACGCCAAGCCAGGCCAAAACAACCTTGCTCCACGCTGCCGCCGTCGGAGACCAGCCCAACATAAGGATTTTAAGGTATGTACCGATACCGAAAGCTCCCACCATTTCCTTCCAACTCGAAACTTGCCTTTATTTTAGTGAACTACTTGCTTGCTTTCCTAGTCGTAGAAATTGTGCTGGTGAGTGAACCTCGAGTCGAGGAGAAAATGTGGAGGAGTAGTTGTAGTAGTTTCTCTTTTCCATTAATGCTCATGGGCATAGGCTTTATGTGAAGTAGTGAAACAACACATGTGTCCCCAGGAAATAGAATGGGGAAATAACTGGGGAAAAGGGACTCGAACCCAAGTCGAGGGGAAATCAACGATGCATGCGTACGCGAAAAAAAAAGAAACTATGTAACTATAAAAGAACGCTCACTCACTCATTGTCATTGTCCTTTGCCGTGGCTGCCTTGTCATGTCGTGTCATGATTGTTCCAAGGCAAGTAGCGAAAATATACATTATGATTCGAGGACCAGGATCTCGCAGTCTTTTTAGTGCGGTCCACTGAAATAAATGGAATGGTAGGAGGAGGTGATATGGATGGTGGTGGTGGTGGTGTTGGTTGGTTGGTCGGTATGTCGCTTTTTTAACTGTGAAAATGAAAATACTTTCAGCTATCGTCTTTCTCTTGTGGTGTAGTCAAGGCAGGCCAGGCCATCTACTTTAGAATGGCAATTTCCTCAATGACATCGCATTACTAAGACGGAGGTGCTTTGACTTGAACAAGGAGGAAGATACAGATGGAGAGGATTGATCGAGCAAGGAGAAAAGTAAATATGTACTACGACACTACTGGAACTGGTTGTTGCAGTCGGCTCCAGTTTTTGTTTTTACTACTTTTCCTCCATATTTCAGTCTCTGTAGGTCCCCCAACGAAAGTAAAAGGGGAAGGGAATGTGCTCCCTATATTATCATTCAGACTTTTTTCCCTCGAAAATGGGAAATGAGGACTATACGGGAGAACTTGGATAGCTTCTCCAAAATAGGAAACTATCTATCTTTTCCCATTCCCATTGTTAGATCTGGAGCTGGATTCGATTGGATCTGATCGATACGCTCGCAAATTAAACATGAAACAATAATTCTTGTTTTTTGTCCACCGCAACTGCAAAACAAAATTGTATTTGGGGTTGGCGTTTGGCTCTCCAACCTTACCAAGTCCAATCCATTTCCTCCTGTAGGAGGATCGAATTGGAAATTGAATACATTTTCATGCGGGGGAAATGGAAGAGGATATACTTAGATTGAATGTCTGATGTCTGTTGGAGTGTTTAGCTTGTCGGTATGAGAATGATGGTTTTGTTTACTCGCCAAAGCTCGTGAACCTTACAGAGAAAATGGGATCACAAGTCCATGGTAGATCAGATATTTATTTACAGTTCTTGGAAAGTTAGTAGGGAAAGACCACATAAGTATTTTGCATGAATTACGTACTTACTTACTTCGGGGAAAACTCACTCAACGATAATTACTCATGCTCCACTTTTCATTAAACCACTTTTACATTCTGACGGAAGGATTAGGAGCCGTGATGGAAGTAATGCTGAACCTGTTTGGCGAAAATAAAACCTTTCTCTACTGCGCAGATTAAATATGATTATGATTACACATGATTATGTTCCACAGTTGTGCGAGCAGTAATTAGATCCCGAGCTGGGGTCTTGCCTTACGAGGAGATGGATGTCCAAAGAAAAAAGGGAGCCTTTTGTGGAGAGCTCTCCTTTTTCTCTTCCTCACCCGCGGGCACTCACTCACTCACGTACCCAATTTATCATTCATAAGCACTCTAAATTATTCATGAATCAGGGCCACGGGTAAATAAAAGTGGAGAGGAAAGGAGTATTTATGAATACTTCAGAGGGCTTCAAAAAATGAGCAGTAGTGCTACCAAGTAAGTACATACTTATCTGTTCCAAGAAAATTATAATTTATTACGATATTTTTTTGGAAAATGAAAGTGAAAACGATCAAATAAGCCCAAAAAACACGAGTCATTTATTAGGTCCTTACTTGTGCTCGAGCTCATTTTTCAATTTGCAATAATCAATTTCTCAAGGTAAGTAGAAAATAATGGGCACTGCACCAACTTATTCATTAATTCACCCCATTGACAAAATAACGCTCATCTATATTGCACACGGAATAAGCTACAGCCGTGCAATACAAAAATGCGATGCAGTAATCGTAGTCGCCGTAGTGCAATGTCTTCTTCTCCATCGTATCGCGCTTTCCTCTTTTTCTGTGAGTGAGTATGAATGCAACTTGTATGAGATATGCCATAATGACAAGCCCGTTTCTCTTTCTTTTCGCTGAGGCAACAGAACACAACGGCATGGAGGAAAAAAGTACTTTTTCCTTCTTCTTCTTCCTTTCTCACGTCAGCCGCCGTGGAATAGCGCAATAAGAGCGAAAAGAGTGAGTGAGAGAATATTTACATACAGTAGTGGTGGTGGTGGATTTTTCCCCTGGAATAAGACTTCCAGACCGGCTGCGATCGCATCAAGAATTTATTTTGTGAAGTCCGTGAAACTTTAATGCGGAAGCAACACCCAAGTTCGGCTCAAGGTATAGCGAAGTAGAAAGGGAGCTTTGAGCCAGGTACTCTTTCACTCAGTTCCTTTTTACAATAATGTACATACTTCCTCCACCTCTCCAAGAAAGGTTTTTTTCCCCTTTCGATCGTTGTGTTTACTTGTACGAGGTGGAATGAATAGCTTTCTGTTGCATGCAAATCTACAAACTATATACTACTTATTTCCCTGAAAGAGGTAAAAATGCATCCGAAGTTCCAGCTAGTAAGTCAGTATACTCGTTGTCGGTGATTGCTGAGCTGGAGCTGGAAGTTGACCGTAGCATGTGAATAAAATTGGAACTTGGATTTGAACAGAAGTTCCATTTTTTCTGATTCAGTCACCTGGAGTATGACATGGATATTTTTAAACCTTCCTGTAACTCCTTGTGCACATGCATCAGTTTGCTTGAATTTGCGTGCGACATGAGGAAGCTAGCGATTTTACTTGGGTAGTGGACGAGAGTAAAACACTGGACTGAAGAGGTAAAAGCCCCGGCATGGTACCAGCACCAACGCTCACAGCTAGCAAGCTTGAGCCAGTCACTCGCTCAGTCAGTCAGTCAGCCAATCGCACCACGTTTTCTTGTCGTGGACTCACGCAGTGAACTCTATCGATGTTCGTTCGTTCACTTCCTCCACTTTCACTTTCCACAACATGGGATTCATAACAATAACAATGCGTATATTTTTCTCAGAACACGGGTTGCAAACAAGAGGAGGAATAAATCACACAAAAAATGAACGCTGGCTCGCACTATTACAGCAAATAACCATGCAAGTATAATACATAGTACTATAAGTGAGGTGTGAATAGAGAAGTCCTGCTAATAATAGGCCGTATAGTAGCTATTCGAGTTCCATCCAAAATCCAACATGGTGATAGCGATCCATGTGAAAGGTAAGGCTAATTATAGTTGGCATTTCATTGTGAACGGTGAATGGGGAAAACATTAGATTGATGACAGGGAAAGTATGCCATTAAGCTTTTGTTGGCTTGTTCATCGCCACACACCACACGCTACACCGTTTCCCTATCCCTGGAGCTGTCACTGTCATGTCATTTGCGCTGCAGTAAAAAACACACACATGGATCGGATCGAATGGACTGGACTTGTTCTGGTTAAGATTGTAGGGAATCCACTACTACTGCACTGCCAGGAACAAAATAGGCATGAAAGGGAAGGCTGGATTGGATTGGATTGGGTAGTCAATAAAAATATCATGTTTTACCGGGGGAATCATGCAAACCGTGATAAATAGGAGTGCCGCCGTTATGATCCATGATGCTAGGGATTATAAGCCACACTAAAGCCTCATGAAAAAAATATCGTCTGGCTTGTTTACGAGTCCTTGGATAGGATCATGAACCCTAGACAATGACATTTCCAATCAATCTCCAGCGTTTAATTGTGAATACAAGCTTCTCATTCTCATTAACACGTGGGATAAGTAGCTTCCAGGAAATGCTTTTCGGGGAACGGATTGAACTTTATGAATGTGATAAGAAGCCACACCCAAATAAAATCGGGGGGGTGAGGAAAAGGGGACATTTGTGAATCAGCCAAGTTGTTGTTGGTCTGTTTCTGGAAAGAAGATATCCTTTACTTACATTTTATATCTGGAGACAAATAGTCCAGTGATAACGATTTTAGTAAGCCCGTCGCTTCGGTTAAGGTCCACAATCTAAGGGTTCTTGTTTTTGGCGTAGTCACCGCTCACGTTCCATCATAAGTGGTTGTGGGAGAGCACGCTCAATTTCCCTATTTCATTTTTTGGCATCATTTGCCCAGCCACAAAAATTGTGGCGTGAACGAGGTAAATCGGGATTAAAATGGTTTGGTTGGTACGGTGCAGTGGAGCCCGAGCTCCCGTTATCAAATTATCATCTCGCCTGCTCTCCGCTCCAACTTTTTAATGCACGCCGTAATTTGCATGCATCCCTCTGCCCTGATGCTCTGATTTGATCTTGTTGGGGTATGTTACCCCGGAATTTTAATCGGGAGCGAGGCCGTGGCCAGGAGAAGTTAAGTTGTGGTGCTTTTTCATCCGGTACGAGTAAAATGCGGTGTGCTTATTAGCATTAGGGTCTAGAGTCTGTCTGTCTGTCCGAACAGTAAGTATTATAGGTTGGGAATTCGGAAAGCATTTTTATTTGCTTACGTGCTACATTGATACAACATTTTCTTGCGAAATAAAATACCAGCCAGTTTAAGGCCCCTACGCGGTGACTCCAGATTCGGCCCATTACTTTCACGGTGCGTGCTTCCTGAGTACTGCGCAAAAAAAGCTGAGTTTGTTTATCCACAGAATGAGAATATAGCACTAGTAGGTAATTGGCACGTTCCCCCATGAATTTTTTAAGGTTTATTGTGATAGCAGGGTTGGAAATCATTTGTCATCATCGCTTCCATCAACGAGGCTTCATTAAGCAAGTACATGAAGGGAATGTTTTTACTTACTTATTTCCCAATGAATTTTTCATGCCACTCAACAGCCGACAATTTGTTTTTGATTGTGAGGCTCACCAAAATGAGTAGGTACGCGCGGTAAGGAAGCTTATTGCTCCTCCGCATCACAACGATACGTATGTTTGTAACTTGATAAAGGGATCTAAACTGCCGTGATAATGAATACCCTCACCGAATGAAAAAGTGGCTCTCTCACATTTCCCAATTCATGCCGGCATTTAACAAACTTGATGATACGTTATCAATATCAGTTTCCTCGAATAGGAGGTATGACACCTTACCTACTTAGGAAAGTTTACCTACTCATCTACTTATTTAGTGGACTCCGACAGAGTTAAAAAAAATTAGTGTCTTCGTTAAAAATAACAGGCCATAAATTGTGTGTGTACTTTAGCAAACTGACATCTAAGTAGTTCCATAAAGTCATGCTAATATAAGGCTGCGAATATTGATGACTCGCATTTCTGCCAAAGCACAAACCACTTAATTTTCATTATCATCTTCAAAGTGGAAACTTGATCACTTTTCAAAGTAAAATGTGCATCCAAATTACACAGAATGCTTCGGTGAAACAAAACAGAAATCCATTGTAAGATCTATCGTCTCCTGCTGAGTCATGCATAATCAATTATTGGACTGTTTCATGGTCATCTCCTCTCATCACTGAAAAGTTGAAGGATGACATCATTTTCCCAAAAGTTTATTATTTCTTTCCACTTTTGCGGCAAAACGGGTTCCAAATCCAATACAATTTTTCGAGATTGTAACAAGAAACTTCTTTAGAAATATGAGTTACGATATTTGCTTGAAACTGATGATCCTACATGGGACTGCCGCAAGCGATATTTTTTTCATGTTTTATGGCTCAAGTTGCAATCTCGCTGGCTGGACACACGATCCTACATCATAATCAGAGAGCTGAGTACCAAGACCAAGTAAGCTGAGAACAAGAGTCGAGCGAACTTAAAATGCTCATGTACATACCTATGCATACTCACATAAATACATCTCTTTCGAATTCTCTACAAGGCCGTGTGCTCACGCTTGCATTCAAATCCAACTTATTTGAATCTTGCGAATTTTTTACCGAGCCTCGCTCCATTATCCAGGCTGGCCATGCCATTATCTACTTATCTCCCATTGTTTTGTTTGGGGGACGAAAAAGCAAAAATCTGGAAATTGAGTGACTGGAGCTGCGATACGGTGCGATATTATGCTATAGTGCTGGTGCTGCATGGCAAATGTAGGTGGAATGCGAATGCATCCATTCACTCCGCAAAGCTCATAAAAAACTCTCGCGAGCAAGAAGCAAAAAGTACTTACAAATGGGAGATACGTACTCTTTTTTGTGCTTGATGAAGTCAGAGCTTTTCCTGTCTCATGCATAGTATAATGCCCACATGCAAAAAGTATTTGTATTGTTATGCAAAGCCTTTGAAAAAAATTCAACCTCATCGCATCGTCTCCTCGCGGACACAATATTTTTGCCTGCTCAGCGGCACTAATGATGCATGTGCGAAATGATGACGGATAAGTATTTAGGAGTAGTGAGGTGCAGCTCCAATCGCATTATTGCTCATGTTTTCCAAGAGCTCCGTGCCTACATGAAACATACGTTTTCAACCACAGGGGCACTCCAAAACCCCAATTCACCGTCGTCGTCTGACGAGGAGCACCAAACCATTCACAAGAACAAAGTCAGTCAAAAAGTATTTAAATTGCCTCATTAAAAAATGTACATTCTAATGTCTACATTTTTTCATTCCCAGCTCCCGTCTTTTGAAGCACACACTGGATTGGATTGTGTTGTGGTGGTGGCAATTAACCAGAGAGAGAGAAATGCCCACACCATTTTCCATAATCTGGTAAAGTGTGTCGAAGCCAGCCAAAACTTGTTAGTGATAAATAAACGTGTGAGTAGATTGTTTCCGATGATGGGAAAACCACAAAGAAAAGTTTTGCAGTTGTGAAGTGAAGTGGAGACCGATCAACTCGTCTTCTGTGTGCTTATGCCAGTGCGGGTTTGAGTACTTACTTAATCTAGGTTTTTTGGGATTTGTTTTGTGCTTTACCCACTTCTTCATATCACCAATTTCAATATCGATACCAACACCACCATTATCATCAACACCGCACATTTCATGCGGTAAATAAGTAATCTGTAATTTGTGCAGGCAACTCGACAATTCGGTTATGTTGATGTGAATGAGATATTTCCAAAAAGAGAGATTTGTCATTCCGTTCCGTTTCAAATGCTCAGGGAAAGACCGAGGAGCAGAATCCAGCTCTGAAGTTCTAATCCCAGCAGAAATGAAATGTGTGATGGAGCGAGGATAAAAAATGTAAATAAGTGAGTATTTACATGGAACAGAGGTAGAATTATCAGAGACGCACTCTGCTATAGTAGTACCACAGGATTTTCTGGAGAATTTCATTTTATCCATTCACCCATCCATCCATCCATTGAGCGAACAAATAATTATCATTATTTTCCAGTTGATGTCTTCCACTAAATGCTGTAGTTTGCTTTCGGTGGGAATCAATTTCTGAGAAAAACACTGTGATTACTCCCGGGGATAAATCACTAAGCCTCTATAATTTTGTTCATCCGGTAGAAAAATTTTTCCAGTCCCTGAACTGAACCAGACGTACTATATTCCTCGGAAGCGTTTTAATTAAGTTGAAATGTTGTTGCTCTCGGTTTAATTCCAGATTTCCCTCATCATCATCATCGTCAGCTCACGGGAGAGATACTGAACCCAGCTCAGTTGCTCGTCGCCAAACAGTGAATATAGTACGAGAAGTGTGCCGGAGTTGAGTTGACTGTTCCTGGAGAATCCCCCCACAGTTTTTGGTTCGAGAGTATTGTAGAAGAGTGAACTCGTAAATAATCATTATCATCAACTCTCATCATCAGCGCCACTCCTATATAGTAGTAACATCAACATCAACATCCATAAATTTTTATTCTGGGAGAGGATCGTGCACGCGACGTTGTTTTCGGAGGATTTCTCTCCCGAGGATAGAATGGAAGAGGATCTGCTTTTTGCATGATGCATGCATCATCATCATCATCATCAACATCATCCCAACTGAAACAAGAAGGAAAAGCCCTCATGTGGCAACAGCAGGAAGATCAACGCCACTTTTACTCTTAGTCACTCACTCTCCCTTTCGTGAAGAAAAAGTTTCTTTTTTTTATATCCACTACTACTCACAATCAGTTCGCATCACATCAAGGAGAAAAAAAAACTCGATTGATTGATTACACTCACAGTCAGTCAGTGTTTCCTTCCGCGAGAAAGAGGAAGAGCGAGGATCGCCATCACCATCATCACACCAGAAACAAACCCAGATAGATAGATCGCATATCCGAGTGCGCTCAGTGTGTTCAGCGGATCTATTTTCCTCGTGTATTTCAGTAGTGAGTAGTGCGGACGAGGAACCGAGGAAGTCAGTGTCTGTTCAAGTGTACCTAGCAGCCAGAGCAGAGTGCCAGTGCTTGCTGACATGAGTGGCCTCCTGCCAGAATAATATCCTCGCTCTTATCATCATCATCATTAATACGAGCGGGCAAGTAAAGTCCGAGACCTTGTGACTCAACTCAGCTTCATTCAACTTCGAAAAAAAATTCCTAGTGCTAAGTACTTCTTCACTCGGGGAGAAATTGAAATGGCTGAGTAACTGCGCCCCTAACTGAATCGTCGTATCGTAATCGTAATTGTAGGTCGTAAAAGGGGAAATTTTCTCCCGATGAAGTCACGTACTTATTTAGTACTTAGTAGACGCTCTTATCATCATCATCATTAATACGAGCGGGCAAGTAAAGTCCGAGACCTTGTGACTTAACTCACTCAGCTTCATTCAACTTCACTCGGGGAAAAAAATTTCCTAGTGCTAAGTACTTCTTTACTCGGGGAGAAATTGAAATGGCTGAATAACTGCGCCCCTAACTGAATCGTCGTATCGTAATCGTAATTGTAGGTCGTAAAAGGGGAAATTTTCTCCCGATGAAGTCACGTACTTATTTCGTACTTAGTAGTTGTATGCGACCGTATGCCTAAACCCCTCCAGTTCTAGTTCTAGTTCCAGCTCCACTTCTTCAGTTTTTAGGAGTATCTAGGAGTAGTAGTTGTGCTCGTGAGGTGAACTTCCCGGTGACATATTTTTTCCCTCTCGGAAAAAAACTTTCCCTTCTTTTGTGTCCACAGGAGAAAGTCTAACTTTTTTATTTGTCGTGTTTTCGAGATAACGATCCCTCGTACTTAGGTAGTCGAGTTGAGTTGTAAAGCTCCATTCTTTCTTATTCTTCCTTCGTACCTCTAGCCGGGCACGATGGCCAGTTTTCGCAGTGCCTTGTTAAATTTTAATGGTGGCTGTAGTCTCATTGGACGCAATGCCGGCGGTGGAGGAGCAGGTGGATGTGGTGCTGCTGCTTACTCCCCAACATCGAGATATGCGTGGATGTCCCAACTCCAACTCAACAACTCCAGGCCGTTGAGCACATTAGCCTCTAAACGTTTTCCTATTTTGAGCTTCAAAGGGAGTAGTAGGGTGGATGTAGTGAACTCGGTGTCGGTGTGGAACCATGGAGTCGGACTGCAGGCAAGTCGCTCTTTATCATCATCATCATCATCCGCATCGAAGCTACCTGTGTGCATTCAGCAGAAAAAGACAAGAGCCTCACATTTCCCGGTAAGTACAACAACCTTCTGAATTCTTCAATGCTTTTGTAGCTCTTTCTCTCCCTCTAATTTGTAATTAGCCGCGAACCACTTACGCCAATATTGATTATGCATTAAGGAGCGAAAAACGAGGAGGAAGGAAGGAGTGCTTGCTACCAACTTACCAATTTTTATTTACGATTCTGCTCCCTTTGCGTAAATACATTATGCCATGCCATGGTGCGGCGCGAGTGAGGAATATTTATTGCGGAGGACTGAAAAGAAAACACTTTCGAAAACGACTGGGGGAATGATTGATGAGCAAATAGACGTTAGATACATTACTTGGACTGACACTCCCAAGAAAATTTTACTACCAGACTAAGTACTTAACCAGACCTTATTTCATGGTGTAAGGAGCTGAATTTCTTTTCCATGAAGGAGGATTAAGTAAATAGTGTTTTCATGCTAATTTGCCAGAGCGTAAAGGAGTCTAGAGAAGGTGGCCCATTTTCACAAAATGGTCATAAAACACTACAAAGCTTTGGCATCTGGTCCCTCAATAAGTCTGCAACATTTATGGAAGAAGGGCGTTGATAAAATTCGCTCTGGAGTTTCAAAATTGCGTGAAAATTTTTAAAGGAATACTAAAATTATCTAATTAATGTGCATTATTACCATGAAGCAATTTGGAACGACCACTGTACTCCAGAATTTTTATTAGATTAAATGAATCGTGCCATCCAATTAAGGCGCGTACGTACGATTCCAGTGGAAACCTGAGCTGCAGCTGGCCCAACTGTGACTTTTCTGGTTAGGAGTCATAAATGAAAATTTAATATGAGGAAAAAAGTCGTTGACCATAATAGATCCTGTAGTGCTTCCCTCTCAAAAAGGGAAGTCTTTAACCACGACCTGAGCCAGGGAAAGTACTACACATTCCTGGGCATTAATAATGTACGAATTTATTACATTACTTATCTTTCTCCGATACTGGGAAAAAACTCAAGGCTCTTATTTTTCTTGTTCGAGGATGGCGTATGATATTTTAGGTACTTTTTTCAATGCTGAACTACGGTCTAGGGTTGGTGGTACTCGGTTCGGTTGCTCGTTCCTCCAAGTAATTAATGGACTTTTTCGGAGGAAAACTGTCTCTCAGTCAGCTCAGTTCAGCCATTCTATTGAAGATTCCACAGCTCCTAAGAACCCGCCCGAGACCCCAGCGAACATCACTTTGTTCTCTGGAGTAATGAAATAAAAGTGAAGAGCTGCATTGAGAATTAGACAGGAATCTCCTCATTTTATGCAATGAGATGATAATGCCTTTTTTCAGAATGGGGCCACACAAAAACCCGCACCATACCATACCATTCCACACGGGTAGACTTTTTTTTGTTCCTGAAGAATGTCGTGAATAATTTTTGTTGATGAGGACGACTCCTTTTCCTCTCCTTCAGCATTCTTCCCAAGTTTTTCCATAGGCATTGTCTACAAGGGACTGAGGGAGTGAGTGAGGGCCATGTTATGCTCACGTTACGTAAGTAATGTGCTCCAGTACTATAGAATAGATGCCACTTCAGCCTCAAAGCCTTGTTCCAATGAGCACTTTTACTTTCCTCCGTAATAATATTGTAAATGATGGCCTTTTACTCCTGACTGGATGCCCCTGTTCGGATCCGTATCATTACGGGCGCTACTAACGAGGCATCAGAAATGTTTTTTGTGAGGAGATAAAATGCGGAACGCTATGGATTTCGAGCGAGCTTCGAAGGTTTATGACTACATCAAAAGGGGAGAGAATGAAAGAAGAAAGGAGTTTATGTTGAAGACACCTTTGCACACCATAAATTATCCAGGAAATGGCTTTATCAATATTTGTACCTCTCTCAAAGAGGAATCACCAACCATTCAGCTTCAACCAACAATTTTAACTGGTGATTATTTTTAGGCATTATGATTACAAGAAAGGATGAGCGAGATCAAATCATGATTTTTCGTGTAGTAAAAATGAACTGCGGAAGATGAATGGGATGAAACAGGGTAGCAATAAAATGATAAATTATTGGTAATAGCTAGGTGATGATGACCAGGCCAAAGTCAGCAGTACTTTTTCTTCATGTTGCTGAATAAGCGGTTTTAAAGTGTTTATTTAGCGTGACGAAAAACATTCCAGACGGGATTTTTATTTCAAACTGGTTGTAAAATTAAGGAGAAGGATTCAAGCCTGTTTACAAATTTTTGTTTTATTTATCCGGCCCGTGCGGCAACCAGCTCTGGTCCTTCAGTTTGAAATTTGGTCCCCAACAATCATTAANAATTAAGGAGAAGGATTCAAGCCTGTTTACAAATTTTTGTTTTATTTATCCGGCCCGTGCGGCAACCAGCTCTGGTCCTTCAGTTTGAAATTTGGTCCCCAACAATCATTAACTTTACTTCTGGTGGTTTGACCTAACGATTTGCTTATATGTTAACAAAGTCTTTAAGCAGTTAAATGTCTATCTTCCGTGACCAGATCTGTTATTCTCCTTAGGTGACCATTTTGAAGTTCATTGCAATCTACATCTGTGAGTTAGAAAATCCAGGGGATTTTAATGGAACAGTGAACCGGAGTTGAAGTATTAGCACTGACTACTTGACTTAATCGTTGTACTTGCACATGAGAAGATCGATCGATCTATTTAACTACTTTACATTCCCATAATTCCGGGTTCATCAGCAGCGTGTAAGAATTCAATATCGGTGAGAAAATAAGTTTCCTATTTTGGAGCACAACTAAATCGCGTCAATTTCTTTCCCTGGAGTTGCTGTCAAAATCAGTTCGCTCACGTAAATGTCATTCTTATGCAATCTGAGGCGAACACATTTCTCTACATTTTGCAAAATTGTGTCATCTCACCTCCCCCTTATCTTACTCGCTTGTCACGCCTTCTTGTGTCATTTGTCAGCTTGTCATTTTCCATGCATTATTAGGGGAAACACTCGGAACTTGGGAAGGGATCGATGCAGGTAGGGATTCCGGTTATGCATCTATCTATCTTCCTTCATTTTTATAGAGATAAAGCACACCACACGTTCACTTTGTCCCTGGAGCAGTTTGATAGCAATAATAATTTTCTTTTGAGAATCTGTGCAATCGGCCGTGCTCCTTTCATTCAGATCACATTCCCAGCTAATTCCGTGCATTTGTCAAGGTAATATTGTGCTCGATTCGCTGCGATTGCGACTGACAGTAGCAATTGAATGACTGAAAATCAGAACGAGTCTTGCACGGACGTGACTTCCGGAAGAGATGTGGGTTTTGCGAACAGACAATCACTTCTTACGCGGCCCTGAACACATCCATAAAACATAAAATATTGAGGAATGAAGTGAAGTGAATAAATTTTTCTCTGCCGTCTTATTCCAGATATTTTTTAAGAATTGAATGCCCCGTCATCAATCATACAAAGTACATTTTTTCTGAATCTTCCGGAAGGAACAGAACCCATGTTGTTGATAAGAAGCGTCAGAGAGCTGAAGCTGAAGTTGAGCTGCTGATATACCACTTCAATGAGCTGGAGAAAAATTTATTCTCTCTTTCAACTTCATTCAACTCGAATAGAAAAACAGTCGAGTCGTCGAGAGTAACTCCATGATTTCAGTTCCACTCTTCCAGTCCTTCTTTTTTTCTTCCTGTGAAGATAATGGGAAGTGAAATTGAAAGACGGGGAAAACATATACTATTTCGTTTGAAGTTCTTCCGTTGTACTTCCTGCCTAATGAACTTGAAGAAGATAAAGGAAAAACTACTAAAGGCTTTGGGTTGGGTACACTGAATTAGGGTTTGGAAGTACACCAGAAAGCACATACACAATACTCGTATTGGGATAACTGAATTCGATATGGGATTTTTGCATTTTTCACGAATCAGATACTTCCCCATGGGAAATCGATTCCTGTCTATCTGGAGCTGGCAGTGGCAGTTGGCTGAGCATATTGCACTACTGCTGCGACTTTTAAACCTTCGACCGGATTCTGTCTCTGGTAGGAGATAGAGTCATGAAATGAAATTTTTAACCGGAAGATGATCCGATATACAATCAATGCATTGGATCTGGCTGTGATTTTCCAATAACGCCCGTTATTATGATTCATAGAGTATCTCTCTCCATGTTCCTTTCTACTCTTTGTTGAATGGAGAGCATTGTATTAATTTTATGAATCCTATAAATGCTCCTGGAATTTTTATTGATTTTTCCAGCTCAAAGAAATATTATTTCTTTCGGGAATTCTCTACATCCCTTTGAAGTATTCAGTGAATTTTTGTATTTATTTATCGCGAAATGAAAAGCTTCCTCCTAAGCTAGAAATAGTCAAAGGAACTACTGCTTGGAAAACAATAAGTATATGTAGATGAAAGTGAATCGGGAGACCGCCCACCTAAAGTACACTTTTTGCTGTTCTGTGAATATCAGCTTTTGTACACGAGCCAGTAGACAGAGTTCTTTTTTGTGCGATCATAATCAAATGAATGCCCCGAAAAACAAAAGTTTGCCGATGAAATAAAGCCTTTTTGTACGAACCTTCGCAGATTATCAAATGCATGTTTTCAACCTAATGCTTTTGATCGTGAGTTTATTTATTTTTCTCAAAAAATGTAGTGAAAGTAGTCAAAAGAGTATCACAAGTGCAACCTACTGGCGCCAGATCAATACAGTGTGCTTCAGAGACTTTTACATTGGATTCTCTTCTGAATATGAAGGGAATATTGTTGGAAAGTTTCACTTTTTTTTATTCCTTCCCTACCCAAATGAAAAACTCGATGGGGGATATTTTCGGAAAATGGATCATCATCAAATGAATCCCCCGAAAAACAAAAGTTTGCCGATGAAATAAAGCCTTTTTGTGCAAACCTTCGCTGATTATCAAATGAATGTTTTCAACCTATGTGAAAGTATAGTCAAAAGAGTATCACAAGTGCAACCTATTGGCGCCAGGTCAATACAGTGTGCTTCAAAGACTTTTACATTGGATTCTCTGAATATGAAGCCAGTATTGTTGGAAAGTTTCACTTTTTTTTATTCCTTCCCTACCCAAATGAAAAACTCGATGGGGGATATTCGGAAAATGGCTTCAATTCACGTCCAACTCAGCCATCAACTTTCACAATAAAGCTGGGAAGGAATTGCACACTACCGAGATGAAGTTGGAAGGCTAGCTATACAGTTGCACCTTCTTTTGCATAGCGCAGGGCAAGGAGAACAATGAAAAGCTTGCATTTCCCTGGATGGGTTTCCTCCATGCATTGGCGGTGCAGTCATGCATCTGCTTTTGTAGCTCAAGGATGTCTCAATTTATCAAAACGTCTTTTGTGAATGACGAGTAAAGAAGCCAATTACAGACTTGCTACTTAACTCCCAGCAATCCCTTCTTCTAGAATCAATAGTGGGGCATTTGGAATTGGGTAGATAGGATTGCCTTTAACTGAAGAGGAAATCAGGCATAACCGTACACCGTATTTTGGGAAGTAAGGCACCAGACCTTAGAATATCGATATTTTCTGAAGAATACACCAGACTGTCTTTTCAGATTCATTTCATTTCTTTTTCAAATCCGAACGACAATCGACTCGAATGATTCGAGGACTGTGATAACTTCTAACAGTACGATATGCATGAATCCTCCGTATGTCTTGTCGAATCCTTCCTTTCCGCCTGGAAAAATCAGTCAGATTTCGTTCATCCTTCATTCATTGCGAGTAAGTCTCCATGTAAAGTTTCCCCTTTTATGCTCATCCGTCCCCCACTTCGGTACCGTATTACCTAGAATTATTACAATATTATTATCCGCTTTCGTACTCCCTTTTTTAAATTTTCATGATCCATCCGTACGGAATTCTTTGCCTTCAAACCGTTTGAACTTTTCCCCGTGTCCTTCCCTCTTCCTCATCCATTTCCCCATTTTGAAAGAATTCATAAGCACTAGAGCTGCTTATTGGTACGGCCTTTGAAATTTGGAAAAGTGAAAACCTTACCTCACATCGTGCCCTCACTGACATCATCATCCAATCCTCCCAGAAGGAATTCATTCATCCGAATCCAGAGCCAGAAGTGTCTCATCCTGGAAGCGGGAGACAATGTTTCTCCATCTTTATCTTTATCATTCCTTATCCCACCACACCACCACCCGAGCTATTTCATGTTTTACGTGTTTCCATTATGCATACCTTGCAAATTCCTCCTTCCGTTCCACATTCTTTCCTGTGAGATGTCCTCCATCCTGCTCCTTTCAGCCAAGGGAATATGGGAGAAAACCACGGAGGTAATCATTCCTTCCACCTTTTCTTCCTTCCTTTCTACCTACCTCACAACTCCAACTCCCCTCCCCCCACATTTTTTCTGATTTAATGAAGAAGCACCGGCGAAGGGGGCTAGGTGCTCAGGAATTTTCAAATTTTTTCCTTGGTTCTTTCTTTTCTTTTCTTTGTTATTGGATGAAACCCGCCACCTAGATAAAAATGTTCCACATTCTCAATGTCATTCCTGCTCTTTCTCTCTTTCCAGCATATTTTACTTGACTCTTTCCTCCGAAATCATTTCCTTCCATTTAATTTTCTCATTCCTCAGTCCCGAAATAACAATCCAAGATTTTCAATTTTCCCCTGATCTAACTTTCTCCGGTTGTTCGCATTCATTCACTAATTTCATTGCTCAAACTTTTTACTGTCCTCCTTCTCCTCCTTCTTCTCTCCTTTTCAAAATCTCCCACTCCAAATTCAATTTCTCTCCTCCTGGATCACTCTTCTCCTCACCCATTT
>JAHZNH010000803.1:0-11833 GCA_027744355.1 Tyrannoseira gladiata
GAACAACTCCATTGGCCGTCACATCAGATCGGAATGTCGGAATGTCTATCCACGTCGAAAACAGTTTCTAAAAATTCCCCCTGGAATTGCAGGAGGGCAATAATTTCGCCGTATTTACTCGCCTTGTTTTGTCGCTCCGATACTTATTTCCATGGAAAGTAAGTAAGTAAAGTACATGTGCATCGCCATCGCCTCTGAAATACTGCGAGCAGATATTTTTTTTGAGTTACACAATCGAAATCTCCCTCTTCCTTCCCCAAGTCGTTTAAAAAGCAGGGAGAATGGAATTCCTCATATGAGCTGAGTAAGTAATCCGCTCCGTGCTCTTGACGTTTAGCGCTGAAGAGCACACAGAAAAGGAAAGCGGTCAAACCGTTCAGCCATGAAGTTTGCCTTCGATTTCAAACCGAGCGAGTGAGAGACTTGATTTGCACTTCAAATTTTTTTCCGAAGAACCCAACTTCTTCGATCGCCCTTCGACTCCTCAGGATGGAGGGTGCATGTTCCTCCGAGAGTGAATTCAACTTCCATTATGAAACATTGGGAGTTAATAGATGCTAAATAGGAATGTAGGTACTAATCACAATACAGCAGAGAAGTTCGTGGCATTGAGATTGAGCGGTGGTGCACTCACTCACTATTCCCTTTCATCTAGAATATTACACTTTCCATTCCTCAATTGAGTTCAATTCTTTGGATGGTTGACTGGGGCGGAAACTAGCTTTGTGAAGTCCTCGGAGAAAACCCAAGTGCATAAAAATGCTTACTTTCTTCTTCTTCTTACCTTGCATCAATGAATTGTACGTCAAGTCCTTTGCCCTTGGTTTCCGCAAAAAAGTAATGGGAAAAAAATTTCTTCCCACGTGAATGAAAATATGTATTGCGAAATAAAAACGAGTGCCGGAAAGAATACAAGAAATGATATGTCGTGACCTCCTTTCCTGAATGAGTTGTGTTGTAAAGTGAGGTACCTTATATGAATTAAAATTCACGAAATATTTTCCTCCTTCCTGTGTTCTCCATAAAAGGGGAAAGTGGAAAACGCAATTCCGGATGCCGGCGGAATGGTAGTAGTACTCTCACTCTCCATCTCCATATTTTTCTCCCGGATTTGAAGACATGTCAAAGAAAACAAAACGTTTCGAAATGGATGGCTGGTACTGATCATCATATCTTCTTGTTTTTGAGCCCATCTCCAACACAAGGAGTAGTTCATCGTTTCTGGGAAATCTGTTGATAAATACGTATTACTTCCAGGAATCTCCCTGATCAATTCCAACTCCAAGGGGGAAAGTGAAACAAGGGGAAAATCCCACCGTAGTGGAAAGCCCATTATCATCTCCTCATGACAATATTCATTCGCTCTAAAACTATCTCAAACAATTTCCCAACTACTAATTAATTGCTTGGATAGTAATTATTCCATTCTAAGCAAACAGAGTCACATTATCAGATGTACGGTGGAGCGAAAGAGGTTTCAAACTGGTTGGATTGGAATTTGTAAATTTTGGAAAACGATCGAACTCTTCCACGATCACATCTCTTGATCACGTGCCCCAAACGAGAATCAAGCCCGAAAACCTAGTGCCATGTCAACATTCACATTGAGAATTTTCTGCCACAGCCGGAAAAGAACCGAGCATAACTTTCCTGAAGCCACGGAAACCCCTGAAAAATTTAGTAGAACTGTGTTATTTACAACGATTCTCGGAAACGCCACCAGACCATCCCATCCCATGCAGCAGACGAGTGAATGGCTCAGCTTCAGCCTTCAGCTCATCAGTAAATTTCAAATTAATGAATTGTTCCCTACTTAGCTTTGTTACATATCCTCGTCAGTAACTACTACAGCTTCCAATTTTAATTCATCCCCCCACTTAGAAAATTAGTAGTCATCCAAGCAAGCATGCGCTAACCAAGCCAAGCAAGAGAGTCATAAATAAAGTCCCCAAAGCATATATTTAATTCTCTGAAAATAGCAAAACTAACTTTTGCACGTTTCGTTCGGCTAAGTAAGTGCAGCCTTTGAACTGCTTTCGCACATGGCTGCACCGGCTCAACTCAATTACTTACGTACAGTTTTTTTCAATATTCCCCATCCCCACGTTTGAAACTGGGTGTTGGGGATATGATGATGATGATTGAAACACTCCAAGTTTTTTGCGATAACCGCACGACCTAGCCGTGCGGAATCAGAATCAGGGAGCAAGTAAATAAGTAAGTACGAGTCGAGTACTGCCGGGGAAAAGTTGAATGTTGAATACGAATCATGGACCCACCTTACATAAACTCCCGGATCCGGCGGATCAACCCAGTGACAAAACTTCCAAGGAAACATCCTCGCCGCAAAAGCCAAACCTCTGCTTTGCCAATATAATGATGGGAGATTGCCGCGAAATTAGATATGTTGTTTGAATCGGTGAGATGATGATGGTGGTGATAACGGTGATGGTGGCGTACGCGAAGGAAAATAGATTGGAGTACATGAATAAAGTACTTACTTAAGTACGTGCTCTTCCCACATGCTATAGCGATCAAACGTCGGATTTTCTTCTTCACCTTCAATACTGGAAGGGCTTTTTATCGCGGAGTGTACTATGCACTAAGCGTTTAATTAGAAAGTTTTGCAAAAAATTTGCTATATAAACACTTGAGAGAACAACGAGAGTAACTTTTTCTGCATTCGTCGTTTCCCTAATTTCCCCTGACAAGATGAATACATAGATTTTACATCACGCCTCAGGTTCATAAGGGAGAAAGTTCTTCCATTTTACCTCCATCAATCATCCACTCACTCACTCAGTCCTCTCACGTTGGCGACAACGTGCTTCACGCAGAACACAATCTGCCAGAGCCAGATACACACACCTTTCATAAAAAAACGTTGTCAGTGCTTGAATTGAAATTAGCCTTGGCATAGAACCCAAAGCTCGGTAATCGCTAAAAAGATATCAGATTTTAATAATGCGATTGAAGTCAATCTTAATTTGAAACTGAAATTGTGTTCGGAATGATATTCTACGATTAAGGGGTTATTTCTCGTTTGATTGGCTCTCTTTTCAGCTATGGTAGACTTTAAGAGAGTCAATTCATTAACTTGTCTGCTGTATATTTAGTTACCAGGAAAAATATTCTTTGTGCGCTACAACGTGATTGTGAATTCAAGGACTCCGACGTCTGACTCTAATAAAGAAAAATCTACTTGAGAATATTAACGAAAATAACGTTATTGAAATTATCGAGTTCTCTTGAAGTCTTAATCTTTACGCATCGTTAAGTTTTTCATCAACGTATGACCTAGAAAAGGAAATAATTTTTAGAGTCTATATGCTTATTCCTGACTAATCAACTGTAACCTTTAAACCTTGGAAGTAATAAAATTAGCCTTTGTCCAATCCTTACAATTACCCACACCTGCTTTTACTTCCCACCTCATTGCAAATGCATACTCCACCACTCCGTGCGTACCACACTAATATGTACTTGTGGATTTCGCGGCATTTTGAGTGACACTCTTCAGTGCAAAGGTCATGCATACATACACTGCGACTTTGTTAATCACTGCTCAAACCGCACCACCCATGGAAAGTCAATTCATCCGCGTAAAATCATCACGATGATTGCAATTACTCTAATGAAACTCCATTGCGGATCTGGAGAAGTACCTACGGTGAAGTGCTCTCGGTTAGCACCAGGCAACCAACTACCATCCTACCTACTTAAAAGGAAAGTGGATGTGGGTATGACGATGATTCTGAGGATGACATGATGATTGAACTACTGCTACTACCTAAGTAATTTCCAAGGAATTCTCGGAAACTCCAAATTGAACTCTAGCTACTCCAATCTAATTTCTATCGACTCTAAGGGCCAATCATGGGCTAAAATCAAAAAAAAAAGTTTTGGGCTTCATGTATCCATCCCAGTCATAAGGATAAATAAGGTCACATCGCATCGTCATCATCTTTCCCTGTTATTACAGAGGAACTGCGTGGCACGTTGTCATATTGTACCTACTTATTTTTTTTGCCTACGGGGGAGCCAGCCTATCATGTGCCTGATATGCTGTGGGTTGTAAAAACAGTGGAATTAGATACCCAACCGAAGCGCATCCATCCATCCTGTCACAGGATTTACATTCATTCGCTTCGGAAAAAAGAGCAAAGAATACTAGGTTCTCTCGTCATTCATTCCAATTTTCTTGAATATGATTTCGCCATTTCACCCAGACACTTTTCTCGCGACTTATGAATTTCTCCTCCAGAAAAAGAATTAGAATTCTCGTTTCCCCGCATATGGACTCGACCTCTGGATCCGATCCAATGTTGATGATGATGATGATGCTAGTGGTGTGGTTTTCCATTTCGGTGTAGCCTTGTCTCAAATTTTCACACACCTCTGCACATGCATCCAATAGACGCGGGGATGATGTAAATGACAAGACAAGAAGAACTCAATCTCCGAAGTTGGGTTTTCTCTCCACATAGGCTCAACAGGTCCTTTCCAAGGTACGTGAGCGAGTGAGTAAGTGAGAGAGTGGATACATTCATTCCAGATCCAGACTTTCTGATTTGGATTCAGATTTCAGAAAAAAATCCTTTCCCTTCCCTTGAGCAAGAGCCTAATCTAAGGAAGCCGTTGATGTGGGAATGGTGCAGTGTAAAAACCGCGGCTTCAGCACTTGGGTAATAATCAGTTGAGTTTGGGGAAGGTTGAGCCCATCACACAGTCACCACCATAATCATCATCATCTTCATCGTGATTCCTTCATTTGCTTCATGAGTTCCAAATAATCACCGATTAAGCAACTTTACTTACTTCCGATGAAAAGTAAGTACTATTCATGTATTATATCCGCCCACATTTAGTTTATTTAGTCATGCATTTATATTTTTTTGAGTGAGTTTTAGCCAGAGACCGGTTAGAGTTTTGGGCTCCCACTTCAAGAAATGAGAATTCACGGAAGGCTTCAAAGGTTTTAGAGGGGAAAACCTCAGCTCATTATGCGGCAGTAAGTATTTTTCCTGCAGAAATGTGTTTCCTACGTGATGTTTTTGCAAAGTTGCGACTCAGTCAGTCAGACTCCGACTTGTTAATGTGAGGGGGGCTGGTTGAGTTGGGATCTGCTTTGTTTTTTCTTCTTTCCCTACACACTCCGATGCGATGTGATGGAGGATGTGACCTAGCTGACAAGATATAGGAAGCCGCAGCAGCAGTCGCGGTGGAGTGCTTACTTAATGGTAAAAATGCGAGCTCATGTTGGTGATGTTGTTGTTGTTGTTGAGAACCAATTTGGTTTACGAGGTTTCCAGTTCCAGCTCCGCTCCGCTCGCTGCAACGGTTCTCATAAGCAAACAATCACTTTGAGCTACAGGAGGAGCACTCTGGCATCTAGATGAGAGTCTGGGAGATGATGATGATTATCTGCGAAGCTTCACCCCATCCACCAGGAAAAAAATGTCCGTGGATCATCATCACCATCACCACGTAATAATTCCCTCATTACGTGCACAAAAGTACAGCAGCCACCACCAACCCCACTCCCTAATTTGCATGTTCAGGTAAATTAAATTTTCGAAATGCCCCAGGCTCTCTGAATGTAAAACCGCAACAAATTTTTAGAAAAAAGTGTAATGTTATGAAACTAAGATCCACGAAAACTCGACAGTTATGCAAGTCTGCTTGTAACTTTACTTCCACTCTGATAATTCCTCATCTAATCTGCGTCAAAAAATGGGACGCTGAAAAAAAATTTCATTTTTGAGGGGAGAGATTCACCCCGAAAAATGCAATATAAATTTTTTTTTGGATAAGGAAGCCCTCCCCAGTGGAGTTTCGTAACACGAAATTCATTAATCGAATCTTGTAAACAAGGCATTAAAGTGCCCTTGTCCAACTGGCAACTGCAACTTGCCCCATGAATGAACATTCTTTATATCTCAACGCTAAATACTTCCATGTATATCCTGTGGGGCTATACGCTTGTCAAAATTCACGAATGAGTTCTTGAATTTGCATACGCCAATTTTAGCATGAGCCCTCACAATCCTCCCCGAAAGCAGCGGCAATTACTGTCCAGAGGAGAAGCGAGCTTCGTTTTCCGTGGAATTTTTCTGCACAAAAATATGTCCCTGCCTTCGTCCTGCTGTGTGAGCGCCCTACCTTCCGGTTTTTTTTCATGAATTCACATTCCGGGTGAATGTTCATGTTAACATGCTCACTAGTCGATTTCGTAATGGAGATATCATATAAGTTAAGTACTTACACGAGCATGAACTCATTTTATTAGATCGACATGGCATGACGTCATCCCTAGGTCAAATAGGGAATGTGAATATGTATGTACTTAAGTATATGAGCGTATTAGATAAGTGAGCGAGTTCTTTCTCCTTGTGGCACACTCGATCCGTTCCTTTTTTTCCTGAATGAAATGTCAACACATTCCTCCTCCTTTGGAGAAAGCCCTACATTCACTCCAATATTTGCTATGGAAATGAGGCAGAGAATGATGATAGTGATGTCGTGTGTGCAGCGATAGCGAACCCATTAAAAAATAGGACTGACTGACTGACGTCCATTTCCTAAGTCTGTAAGTTTGCTTACCTTCCGGGAGCTCCTCAGATTCCTACTGAAGACGACGGCCATGAGGATGAGTACATTTCCGAAGATCGTAAAGATGATAATCAGCCCGAGAGCGAACGCCTTCACGAGAGTCCCGGTCAGGTGGAGTGTGTCCTGGGAGCAGTAGATAAAGCTGAGGATGTCCTCCTTGTCACACTCGGGTGGGGTGGGATGGGATGCATTCACGGACTCGTTCGTTGCGTTCAGATTATCCTGTGGAAGAGTGAACAGAGATAAGTAAATTGAATAAAAATAGCAAATGGCCCCTCGCTGATTTCCTAAGTGGAGAGTGAGTACGTAAGTAACGCTAGCACGTGAGCTCGGAGAAAGTACTGAGGAGCACGTGTTCACTCATTTTCCGGGCACCTAGACCTCTACCAACATCCGAGGCACCACTACCACGCCCTTTCCTGTAGATCTAGACCTAAGCCACAAAATCCATCTCGTCTTTCGCTTAAAGAAAGATTGCATGAAAATTGCTACCTACACAATGTACTTCGCTTACGACTGATGCAAAAATATCATTTAAAAAAATATCGTATTTTTCTTGCATCAGAACCGATTTTTTTACTCGGGGAAGGATTAAGAACTGGATTTTTTAAGGGAAATTCATGAAAAAACCAATCATAATCAATTGCCGGATCAAATGTTCATGAGTGACGTCAGTTTATTTCGAAATTGAATTCCGAAATAGGCTGTTCCCACATCAGAAAAACCAAATGGACTACAAGAGGAAAGAAATGAACAGTAGTAAACCATGGAACCTTTAAGTTATATCAATAATTCTACAAAATTTCGGGTTCGAAGATCGTAACCTCTTTCTGTTCTATAGTAAGTATGCATATGTAGATCGTAGTGCACAAAATTTGCAATTTCTATTCGGCATGAATTAGCAAAATAAAATTTCAATTTTATTCAATGTCCTTCCTTTAATTGTTGATGGAGTATCTTCACTTCGAAATGTAGATCTGTAGCAGTTTTGCATAAACGGTAATTTGTTTTTTTAGATCGAGAAAATCTCAGCATGCATGGAGTCAATTACAACCTTTATGAGCACCTTCTACGTTCTCATCTTAATCCGATGACTCAACACAGGACCATAAAGCCATTATCCATCCATCGCCGATAAAACCAATTAGTACATTTAAAACGTCAGCGAAGTAATTTCATGCGTCGTGATAAAACAGCGGTTTTCAGTTTCAGTGTTTTATAACCGTAATTAGTAATTAAAATTAAATTACTTTATTATCATCAATTAAGTACTTCTGAGCGAACTTATTGCGCTTTCAACGTTTTTCCTTGTTAACAACAGGAAATGACGCGAAAACTCACGTCAATAATGAATTGCAGAGGAGGCAAAATCGGGTATAAATAGCGCGACTTTTTCTTGGGAAAATCATTCTGGCAAGTACCACCGCAGCAGTACAAGAACCACAGTCTGAAATCTTCAAAAAGGATTAAATTCCGACCCAATCATCATGAAAATCTTCGGAGTCATCCTCTTGGTAGCCATGCTGGTCGCGGCAGCTATAGCAGGAGACGTAAGAATCTCGTTTTTATCCTTGATGGTTATAAAGTCACATGTGATAATCTTTTTTTTCTGAATTCTGAAACAGCCTAATTCAACCCCAGACCCAGGTAGAAGGAGGAAGTAAATGAGAAACCAGTTCTCTGAGAAACATGGCGTGGACTGATAATCATGGAAATAATGGAACCTCGGAAAAATTTAATGTCAAAATTCAA
The DNA here is from genome assembly GCA_027744355.1 of Tyrannoseira gladiata. Classification (NCBI taxonomy): domain Eukaryota; kingdom Metazoa; phylum Arthropoda; class Collembola; order Entomobryomorpha; family Entomobryidae; genus Tyrannoseira; species Tyrannoseira gladiata. The sequence continues at coordinate 8,365 of JAHZNH010000803.1, forward strand.
AATTAACCTTGTTAAATTCAACTAAATTCAAAATCTGAACTTTTTTCTGTTCAATATTATGTAACCTGTTAAATAATTTGGTTATTAAATTGGCAAACTCTATTCAGTTTAAAACGGCAAAACAAAATTCGACTCGACTGTCTTCATTTCTTTTAACTGGGAATTTGCGGCAGTTTAGCATGCACACGGACAATGTTTTTGAAAGATTCGGAGATTTCTCACATGCATGGAGTCTGAAGTAAATTTTACCCATTGGAATGCTAAGCTCAACATGGAATTGCATTTTAGTTTTTATAATGACGAAATGCCGTGAAATGTGGCAGATCACAGATAACTCAAAGCAAGAGACGGGAATATATTTATAGGTACTCGTCTACCTCTGAGTACTCATAGGTACTCGCGTATTTTGAGTATGATTAGATCTGCAAATTGAAATTATTTGGAAGATTGAAATTACTGTTTAATTAATTGCTGAAATATTAACTACAAATGGTCACCGAGTCTCTGCCTTCAAAGCACGACGATGGCTAGTGAACTGATATTTTATGATCCAATAAAACTGATAGTCACATGGCCGCACGCACCCATCCAAGGAAGAAAAGTACGAAATTATAGAATCATCTCGATCATTTCAGAGGATGGGCTTGGGCTAGGTTGCTTAAGCTCTTTTGTGATTACATTACCTCGTAATAATAATAATATTTGGGAGGGCTTTGATCATTTTTCAAACTCCCGAAGAAAAAAGTGCATACGTGGGCACGGAGTTTCCGCTTGTTTAGCTACACTCCCCAAAACTTACAATCTTTAATGAGACGGAGAAGAGAAAGTTGCTGATTATTAAATACGGGGAAACTCTTTCACTCTTTTAGTTCTCGCAATACTTATTTTCCCCCCTAAATGAGTCCAGCGTAGGCGGTAAGCCCTCCAGTAGGGAAGGAGCAGCTAGCTAGTAGTAGGAGCTTTCAAAAAAAAATTCTTCATTGTTATGCAAATACTATTTCATTCATTCTGTGAAACTCTGGAAAAACTTGTACTGATCCTGGAGCAACATGATTGCACAAAAAATAATAATATGTTTACGTGTGAGGAGCCAGCTAGCTACATGAGCTCTCCTTTACTCCGGGGAAGGAAGAGAATGTTTGAAATTTGAAAGCAGGAAATAGTCGTCATTTTCTCCTCAAAGTGTACACAAACAAAGTGTGATTGTTCGGGATGGAAATTCTTTCCTGGAAGAGTGACTCGCATTTAGAAAGGCTGTTATCCCTGAACTGAGCTGAACCGAACCAAACGGAATCCAATCCAAGGATAAAGGAATAGAGCGAAAGTAAAAGATGCATGATAGTATTTTGGGTGTGTGAATCGTCAAAACCAAACCAAACCATCCTAGCCCATCCCATTCCAATGTTTGCTCAAACGCTTCACACAACACACTACCAGCTCCAGCTTGAAAATTTGATATTTTCGTCAGTGAGGAGCCGAAAAAAATATTAGCATGGGGCTTAGAGTGGATGAGAATGAATCGTGGATGGACCAGCGGAAGTTTACCCACTCCTTCTAGGGACAGACAGACTCCGAATCCGAACTCAGCTCACATATTTGAATTCCACGGGGAACGGAATGGAGATAGGGGACATGGAAAATGCATGACAAATAACTGCTGGTACAACTTCATCCTCCTCCTGAAAATCATTTATGTATTCCCTACATCGTTACCCTGAGCCGGAGGAGGAAGGACGAGTGGAGGATATGTGGAGTTTGATGAATAAAAAAATAATCGACAGATTGAACCACTTCGGTTCGGATGGATGTCTCATTTTCATTGCAAAAATCGGAAACCGTTCCCACCACCTACTTAACTAGAACTAAATAGGTATCGAAATAATATCTATCTATTGAGGCATCCATGAGGTGGGGGGAATTGGCATGTCATGAGGAGCGAGGAATATTTCCCCAGCCGATGAAACGGTTAAGGGGGTGGTTTCGCGGTGTTGTGGTCGAAACGGTGGAATGAATCCCCCGAAGGGAGTGACGTCGGCAACAACAAACGACTCAATTTATTGGTGAGCAAATTTACGGGTTCGGGAATCCACACGAGGAGAAATGCCTCGATCCTCCTCTCCACTTCACTCGGCCCAACTCCAAAGGAGAGAGGATGGCAACAAACAAGGACCTTCCACGAATAAATAAACATTTAAATTAAGGAAATGGGAAAACATTAAAAGGGTAAGAGTCGGCACGTCACTCCTCGTCCAGATTTTCCCCAGGTAAATACCTACCTACCCACATCCTTCATGAGTGAGTTCAGCGAGGATGAGAAGAGAAGTGCAGTCGCGTCCTCCAACGCACTTATTAATCATTTACCAATGTAGCAGCATGTTCCCCTGTAAAAATCTGCGGAGACCACGTAAATTCTAGCTCTTCGTAGTACTTCTGACGATTCCCAAACCTTTTGAGTACTTTCTGTTACCTTTTCCCATTAAAAAAGGACTACTTTCCCACCGGCCGGGAAAATGAAACTCTGATGATGATGATGATCAACATCATCCTCCTCCAGAGTGAAGTCAAACAACCTTGTTTCTTGTTTCAAATCAGTGCCACTGAAGAAGCAGGAGAGTGTCTGTGTATCCATCCATCCATCCAGGATGAGTAAGTACTTGTACTTGGTACTTGGAAATCTCCGAGGAAGGATGTTTCTCCTATTGACTCAAAGAGAATGCGAATGCGACGATGGAAAAATCAAGGAACCAGAGGCTCGAGGACGTCTTGCACAATGACAGCCAATAACTAGCTACAACTACTTACTTATGTACTCAATGCACAGCTTCAAATGAAATCGACTATTATGTTATGGGGTGCCTCCAACTCCATCAATTTTTCAGCACAGAGGTTCAATTCCCCATTGCTGAACTTTCACTCCCCTCCCATTGTGTGGGTGGCAAGGGAATCGGGTAGTAGTAAAAAGGGAATAAAACTACTACTACTAGTACTTGTTTATTTGGAAGAAAAGAACTTACTCCTAGATACTTTATTTACCGGGACAATCCAAAAAACTTCCGAAGAAAAGGGGAGATGTACAACGTACTCGTGCAAATTGTCAATAGAATTTTAATTTCTTTCCCGAGAAGCGAGCATAAAAACCTTGTTTCATGTGAATGGAGCTCCTCCGAATTTTTATTGTCTTCCTATCTCTTAGTAAATACACGAGCAGCTTTAGGTGCATGACATCAAGAAAAAAGTGCTCATTGTCAGTTCCTTTGTAGCCGGCAATAATTGGAGCACACTCCCTCCCTCGCTCGCTCTTTCATTCATTCACATTCTTTTTCAAACAAGACTCAACTTCAAATGCCATGTCATGAATCGCACTCACGTAAGCATCCAGAACCAGAAATTTCGATTCAAGCTTGGAGGTGACATACTAAGGCATGGCGTGGCTTGGCATCTGCACCGGGTCACATCCTTGATCTCGAAA
>JAHZNH010000804.1:0-14382 GCA_027744355.1 Tyrannoseira gladiata
TGAAACATATCTGTGGAGCGGGGAGACATTGTTTTATATGACTTTAGGTTTTTTAGTGGTGTGATCCATAAAAATATTTTTTCCCTGTGTTTTCTCAAACTCGAGGGACACACACAGGAGATGGGATCCCTACACCATCATTCTCATTCTTAAGCTCAAGCTCACATCACATCACATCATTCCCCCAAAAAAGATAAATGTTCTCCTTAAATTTAAGAGAATTTTTTTTCTCGAAACAATTTTCATGAGAAAAAAATGCATACATGCTCGTACGTACGTATGTGGACAAGGTAGAACAATGCAATGGCTAATCCTATCGTCCCAAAATACGATATAAAAACAAACAATGGAATGCTTACGTATAAATCCTGTTCTGAAAAAATTGTCGTCGTCGTCGTCCCTCTTCTCGTGAGGGAAGGAACGAAACGACCACACAACAATGCAATGCAATCCAACGGTGGACCATTGGCCATCATTCAGTTTGAATCTGTCGCCATTTCAGAAAAAAACTATTTTCCTCTGGTCTGATCATGTCAACCTTAGAGAGAAGTCAGTGTAAAAGCAAAGCTATCCCACTACCATCCCACCAGCCAGCACACTTTTTTTCAGGATAGGCCTAACTCTAACACTAAAAAATATGAAATTTTGTTTCATCAAAAAGCAAAAAAAAACTTGAGTGAAATGAGTGAACGAACAAGCGAGCGAGCTACATGTTTCTCTCGAAATGCTCACGACTTGTTCGAATCCATCCGCGTAATAATTCTAGGAAAGTGGACATTGGACATCATCTCTTTTTTCGAGACGCGTCACCAACATCGACGACTCGGACGGGGGAGAAATGTAAATGAGGTTTCACAACTTTTCATATTAACTATATTATGTCTACAGGAAGATGGTCTGGTTTCCTCGTATGAAAATTTTCATTCTTGATTCAAACTTGTCATAATTCCGTGTTCCTTGCTTTGCGGAGGTCTCCACATCTCCTGAGTCTTGTCCAATACTAAAGAAGACAAAATGCTCGATAATTATTAGAAGAAAAAAAATATTTTTTTTACTCCTCTGTCACGGACATGAGTAAGTAGTCCCAGTCCCAGAAATCTTGAAGCTTAGTTCCACCGTTACGAGCGCGGACAATAAAAATGAGGAACTCGTTTCTTCATTTCTCATATCATTATGATCCATGCAAGCATAATAATAGAATGCTCATGTTTGTTGAAACAAGTAGAAAAAAACTTGTCTCCAGTCCTCCAGAAGAAGGAAAGGGGAATACCTTGATTTTGTAACCCCGTTTCCCTGATTTATTTCCTGGAGGTGGAGGATGATGATGACGATCACGATGATTATTTGAGGACAATTCGAATTAGGGAGATCAATGTGAGCGAGCGAGTGAGTTAGTGAGTAAGGTTGAAAAAGGGTCTTGGTTGTTGGAAGAAAAGGCTGATTATTGGGACATCATGATCGCTAGGCAAGGTAACAAAACGGATTACTCGGATAGATTTATGATGACTCCGAACAAGAAAAAATTGGGTATTTTTTATCGATCCAGGATTCTTTTTATCCAGCTTGACCTTTGAGAAAAAGACGATGATGAGGATGGGATGACGTAATAAGGATGGATGCATTTTTTATATCCCATTATATCATTAAAACTCGTGTCTTCTTGCTCAGCTCATCGTTATCGAGAGGAAAAGAGGGAAAAATTAATAATGTTGGTTGTTCCCTGCTCTCCCTCGCTTGTTTCATGCTCTGCTGATAATGAGGTCCTCAAAGTTTAAGCTTGAACTTGTGCTAGATAAAAAAAATATGGGGATGACGATGATAATACCACTACGATGACACCGATACCTGTCTCGGGAATGAGGATTTTTTTTGGGAAGGAAGGACCAGATCAGGTATGCAATCGACACTGAAGGCATGATGTTGCAATCATTCACTCTTTGGAGCAATCCAGAAAAAACCTTTCATTCGATCCTTTGGTTCCTTTTCAACTTGTCTCCTTCGATTATTATTCTCCTCGCTAGGCTCATTAATTTCTCATCGTTAAGGAAGGGAACGACGATGATTTCGTTAAAGGGCCCACGATGGAATGAAAATGAATTCGTAAAGTTTGGTGGAGAACCCTTTCAATCCTTTCTTGTTATTTCAAGACTTGGGGAATTACTTATTGTCACACTGTCTTGGGCCCATTGGAACTTGTCAAGCAGAAAAAAGTCGGGATTGGGAGTCGCCTTAATCAATCACTTGGAAAAGGTGAGCTGATGAAGGAATAAAAGTGGTTGCATAATTTCACCATGATTGAAGAGCACTGGGGGATGGAGACCCAAACCTGACTGAGGATATAATTTGAATCAATAGGTGTACCTTCAAGTCTCTAGAATGCACAATAATTGGGGAAAATTCTTAGGCGTCCCCAATTTCTATGCACTTAGATAACATAACACATGCACCAAAATATAAGTGCGAGACTTCCGTTATGTGCACAACTAATTACAGAAAGAAGTAAAGCTATGTAGCGTTCTCGATGAAAAATATTTTTAGCCATAGTTTGCATTTGTGTAATTAACGATTTTTACGAATAATTTGTGCAAGGGTAGCATGTTTTACTAGTTTTGTTTAGAATCAGTTCTTACTCAGAATCTGACTCATATGCAAATCTCAAAATATGCATCAAATTGTCAATCGTCGCATAAAGCTCGCTGAGATCACTCCACCAATAATTATGAAAGCAGACATAATTGGATGAGCCCTGAATTGGTTTTTTTAAATTCTTGTTCACGAGATTGAGTCACAAGTTGACATGTGACAAGAGACAACTGTCTGCCGGACCGAGATTGGACTTGAACCAGTTGAATAAAAACGCATTCTAGTTCCAGTTCCAGATTCTCTATTGTCCTGATGTAGTGTATTCTGCGTGCTGCATGCATGCATCAGATCAAGGAGGAATCTATCTAATCTAATCTGTGTGCTGGTGAACTCCTTGTTAAAATAATTTGTGTTCGTTAAGGACAGGAGATGAAAAAATTATTGGGGAAAAATGTGGAGTGACATGATGACGAATGGGGAATGAGGCGTGTGTTTGTGCAGTTGTAGTAATGCCATGCCATGCATCATGGAGAAAAAAAACTTTTTTTTGAAGAGAGAAGACAACGGAAAATGAATGAATTCTCTGGATTGTGAATGAATGAAAAAGGAGAAACTAGAGAGGAGGAGCGAGAATAGGATGAGGAGTAAAATCAAGATCTAGATAAAATGAATAATAATAAGTGTACATCCCATTATAAAACTCGGTATATTCTCCGAAAAACAAGAGAAGATCGAGAGAGTTGGAGAATTCCGAGTTGGAAAAATTCATCCTGAGGAGCAACTTTACTTATTCGTCTTCAGATTTAGTAAGTTGAGTCTTGTAAGAAGGAGACCTGGCTCTTGAGGAAGTTGGTTGGTAGTGGTGGCGGCAGTGCTCTAGAAGCAGTAGTTGGTCGCATGGAGGATGATGATAATGACCAAGCCGGAGAGAATGAAAATTTTAGAGAGGGAAGAAATTTTGCGTAGGACTTTCTTTAGGAGTAGGAAAAATTGAAGTTGAGTTGAGTTGAGACGAGGAGGGCAGAAATGGCTTTGAGAGGAGCAGAAAGCCAAAAAGCCCACTCCCTGCGAACGGAACAATTTTTTTCAGGAGGAGATATGCTCCTTCTCCTTTTATTCTCCGTTGCATTATATAAAGGCCATCCATCTTCGGGTATTATTGTAGGGAAAATGTTGAAGGAAACATGCATCTCCATCTCGCAAACGAAGGAAGAAAAGGAGATGGACGGGGGTGATAACGGACGAAGGAAAAAAAGGAGATCGAAGAAGGAGAGAAGACTTGAGTTAGTTGGAATGAAAATCGTTGTTAGGAGAAGAAGTAATATCGTCATCATCGCCAACATCTTTTCACGGAAGATGAGTTTCTGGAGTAAAAGGGGATGAGAATGGAATAAGGTACAAGGGAAAATTCGGAGTTCCAGGAGAAGTTGGAGAAGGACTAGGACTAAGACTACAACCAATGTGGTAGCGTTTCTCTATTAAAGTTGGAAATGGAAAAGTTTTTCCTGGAGAAGAGGATCTTCTCCTTCTTGAATCGTCCCGTCCAAGGAGACCAGAAATGATGATGATGATGATGAATGCTATTGCAATGCATTTTGGCTAGCTACTAGGTAAGGATAGGGAGGAAGTTATATGGTTTTATTCCGGGGGAGTAAATTTCACAGAGTTTTTACTTATTCGGACTCTAAGCTTGGGCTAAAAACTTTGGGGAAAAGCAATTTAGTCGAGGGGATGGGATACGTCCGTAATATGTGCTTGAGAAACCTCGCTGGTTGGAGGAAATGGAGTTATTTTTTTGCTGCAAACAAAAGTTTGTGGTTTTCCCGAGAAGTTGACAGTTGAGGGAATGAGATCAGGCCTGGAGATCTCGTATCTCAATCGACAAACAAAAAGAAGTTTTTTGTCTTCCTTCTATCCAATTTACTCTTGGAGTGGTGGAGGAGCAAGGACTATGGCTCTTGGTTCTGGAGTTTCATTAGAAAAAAAATTCAGGCTAGCCGAGTCTTTTGTGTGTGGAGAGAGCACAATGAATAATTTGGCACATCAATCAAGAACACTGTCAATTTTTCCCTGCTAATAAATTTCAACTGGGGGAGGAGGGAGAAAAAGGCTGGCCAGATGACCACACGATCGCGTTCTTATAGGTACTGGGGCGAAATTGAACTTCTTCTTGATCAGTTTAATGCAAAATGCACCAGAGGAAGGCGAGATAAAGGAGGAAAATTATAGGCACGACGACACGCTGTCACCAACTCCGAGGGAGGATGATGATAAGGAAAATGTTTTCTGCATTCTTCCCGAATCAAGTAAAATCGAATTTCCTTCGTTAGGCCAACAATGATTCGTGGGGGAGATTTGAAGGAGGGTGGAATCCACCGAAGGATAAATAAGTACTCACCACCACCAATAATACCTCCTTGGAGAAATTGTATTAAAAAGGCTCCGTGCAGGTCGTAGGAGTCATGACTCATGCAAAAATTGGATTTTGTGGGAAGGGCTCAAAAACAACTAATATTTGACACCCAGAGAGTTTGCTGCTGAGGAGGAAACCAGATTATTTCTTACTTTTTGGAAGTGGAGGACTGAAGTCTGAAAATAAACTTGTTTTTTGGCCATTTTGCTCTATCAACTTACAAGAAATTATGGGGAACAACGTGTTAAGTATTATTGCATGACTTGATTTAATTTTGATAATGATAATGATGGGTGTATCGCTCTCGTTTTTCTCTTGTCTGCACGAAAACAAGATAAAAATGTATTTTGGTTTCGCCACCACCAATGACTTTATATGCAGAGCCTTAATCTTTGTGGCTCATCGTAAAAAATGTACTTATTCATCAGCTGTGCTGTGCTGTGTAGCCTTCGTATTTATCGTGTCGTCGTGTGACTGACTGTGCCGTGCAAAGCAAAGCGAGTCGAGTGGAAAGAAAGGATGGATGATGATGACGCATGCGCATGGTACTAATTTAATGTACTGTGGACTTTCGTTGTTTCGTTTGCCCTTAGCATGAACCCTTACGTTGTTTGCTTGGCTGGGTAAAAGTTGGAAAAAATGAGTTAGATTTTTTTGACTTATCAAGGCACATCATCTGATTCGACGACAAACGTGCACTCAATGGCCCTTAATGTTTGACATGCGCGGTGTCACGATATTTTGAGTTGAGGGTTTGCTGACGTATGTGCAAGATAAGAAGAGTAAGCTTGTTTTTGAACTTCAATCAATCCTTCTTTCGTTTTACTCAAATCTATTCAGGCAAAGTATGCAACGGGAAAAAGAGCACAGCAAAATTAAGTTGATTCGCAATTTTAATTTATTCGTTGAATTAAAAATATTGTAGCATAAAATTTATTCCTTCCAGAATATAAATATGCAGCTACGCAAACGTCCCGGATTGAAGAGGAGACTGAGAAGAACGACTTTTCGAAGGAGGAGGTAAGCATGCGCAAATACACATGAGATTTATTTCTAGGTCCGAAACTGAAATGCTATAATGGATCGTAAGATTTCCACTCTAGAATGGCACATACATTTTTGGAGTAAAGGGGTTTGAACTCATAATCTTGTTCAGAGATTTAGTTGACTTGAAGTATAATATTTTTAAAAGCTCCGTTATTGATACTTGGCGGTAATTTTATTTTTTACGACTGGAATAATTATTTTGTTACTATGTTTGAACCCAGACGCCTTCCAACCGCCTTTATTTGTGTCATTTGCATTGACGACCTGTGGCCTGCATCGACGGAGGATCACATCATCTGCACGCCATGTGGACACGTATTCCATGAATCCTGCTTGGAGAATTGGATCCGAAGACACCTTCCTTACCCCGGTGCTGAAAAGTAAGTTGTCATGATTTAAAAAAAGGGAAACTAATTTCAGTTAGAGGATAATCCATGACTCTTCAATAGCATTATGCAGGGTCATTGTCCCAACTGTAAAAACCTCATGAACATGGATGAAACTTTTAAAGTCTTTTTGGACGCTGAGGAACCAGAGATCGGCACCCTCCAACAGTGGCAAAAGTACAGAGATGTGTGCGAAGAGTTAATGGCTGTTAAAACCGAGCTACATGAAACGAAGCAAATGTACCACGACCTCAAGATGCGACACGAACTGAATGAAACCATGGAAAAGGAATCAACGCCCGCTGCCAAGGTGATCCATGATGGAACCATTCACAAAATTAGACCGATGCCTCGCCTGACTCCAGCCCCAGCGGTAATATCACCATCAATTGAAGAGACCAAGATCAGCAAAACAATTTCCGTGAACTCCAACAAACCGTCTCGTTTCCCAAGTTTAGCTCACGTCTCCATTCATGGTTCTGCTCCTGCAAATTCAAACTTTAAAGCTTCAAGCTAGAGGGTGACTCACCAGCCCCTATAGAAGTGGAACCCCATACTGACAATTAACATTGAATATGAAAACTTGCCCACGTTGGTATGATTACTCTCGTCACTTTAACTTATTATCGTTCTAAGTGGCGCTAGGCCAACTTCCCGCATGAACTCTTCAAATACTGGGTATTGTGTGTTTTGCGTGCAATAAATTGTCAAAAAATACATTCAGTTTGGACCAAATTGCGCAAATCCATTTAATTTTCCTACTTGATCCTCATCCCCATAAATGAATCGTTCCTGATTTTTAAAGAAGTCATTAGTTCCTCCACCACGTCAACCCATCCTCCTCTCTCACAACGCTGGACAGCGTGGATCATTAAACCCATGATCATTCTGACATTCGCCTAGCAAAAAAATCAAATAAATATGTACCACTCAACTTGAAACTTCAACCAGTGCACGTTCTCCCGAACAAGCGTGCGACTCACTGACTGACTAACTACCCCACATCACATCATCCTTTGCTTTTTTTCATCCTCCCCATTTAGAAAAAACTGGACCTGCCATGCCAGCCACCACACCACCATCCTCATGTCCGAACAAGGAATAATGAACTTCTCCTCCATCCATTGAGCTTCTAGTTTTTTTTCTTATTCTTCGTGTGAATGAAAATGGAAACGATGATGAGATGCAGCATAAAAAACCAAAGTCAGAGAAAGAGTGATTGTTCGTCCAACTCTTAATGATGATCAGGATGAAGTTGATGATGATGATGATGATGATACCTTGTCATAATTATTGTAATCACCTGGCCACGCTGCTGCTCTCCACTAGTGACTTGGCTTCTCCCAAGTTAAGTAGTAAACATGAACATGACCATCATAATACCCATCGCTTCTTTTGAATTCCCATTTAGCCAATTACCTCTTAAAACTCCTCAACATTTTTTATAGCTCTCCCTCTCCTTCATTTTCAAAGTTTGTAAATAATAATGTTTTGATTTGACTTTTTACCTGAAGCCCCTCTCCTGACAAGTTCAGCCACAACTACAACAACATATCCCCCACTTTTTTTCGAAGAAAATGCCAGAAAATGAGGAACAAAGCTTCCGTTTCTGATTCAATCAGAAACACAAGGGATCATTACGGAGGGGAAGAAAATATGGCTGTACTAAGGTTTCATATACAAATTACCATGATCATGAATTGCTGCTGCACTGGCCACTGCATCGCATCGTTATATATATCTTTGTTGCTCGATTAACAAATTTACCAGCAAATTAAGCGTTTTTCCTGGCTCAGGGAGAGAGATGCTTATTAGATAATGGATGGCGAGCAGGCAGGCAACCCTTAAACCGATAATACTTTACCTCCGCCGTGGCGCTATGAAGTTTTCCATCCGATCCCCTGAAAAAAAATCCTTCTCATTTTATTTTTACTGAAAACCATTGTAAATTGTAAATAAACATTTTTCGAACGAAACAAAAAAAACAACTACGAATGAAATGAATGATCGCTTTTTATGTGAACTCACGGCAGTAAAGAGCGTGTATAATGAGGGGTAGAAAAGTGTATCATTAACTAATCATTTTTCATTCGTTCATGCAACAACCTCTTCCTTCAGAATAATTCCCCTCTTCCCCAGAAAAAAATACAATGTTTTCACTCATGTCATTTCTCAGTAAAGAAAATATAAATAAATGCAGTGTTTGTTTGGAGTTAACATTGCCATTACAATAGGGGTTGAGCTTGAACTTCTACCAACTCTTCGTCTCATTCACCAGTCAGTCAAGCAAGAGCTAGAATTGGCTTATCTAAAAATAAATTCTGATAATCTCGGAAACAAGAGAGGGATATGTAGGTGGGGGAACAAGAAACAGAGAACAAGTCATTCTGAGTCAGTTTCAATTAGATAAAAAAAAACTCAAGAAAAGGAGGAATGTGGACATGGAAAGATTGGATGGAAGGGGGTTGGATTGTTGGAGTTGGAATCGGGAGCCAAACACAACAGACTACAGATCTACTTATCTTCTTTTTTTGTTTCGACGTGTACTACCTGTGAAGTGATACTATAATCTCGGAAGACAACCTAAAACCTTGTTCAAACAGCAGCGTCTTCGGGTTAATTTCGAGAATGGATGGATGGAATTCAATAAAAAACAAAGATTGTGAGGTATGGTACTCACTCCGATTAAAAGAGTACATACAACAACATGCAACGGTAGCGGTTTCAGAGATGTGATCCGGTCTCTGTAGGTAGATAGGTAGGTAGGTGCAGTTCATTTGCTTGGGAATTTTTTGCAAAATGTTCACCAACCCATAATTCCGCGCTTAAAAATACCCATATAAAAATTTAAAGTGGAATGAAATAAAAAAAATCTGACTTTCATTCAACTTTTACGAAAACGATGATGAGGATTATGATGCGGAGGGGGATGACTATGACTGTTATTGTGTGCAATAATAGTAATAACAGGAGAAAAAAACAAGCCGTGGTCATCACCATCAAGGATTTGATCTGATGAGCGCTTTTTTATGCATAAAATGTGAATGAATAAAGAGAAATATGTGTTGTTTTTGTTCGCTGCAACCAATATAAAAAATGGATTTCCCCCTTTGTTTTCCATATTTTGACCATAACTGAAGTAATTTTTTCACAGAAGCTTAAATCAACCAGGCAGGCAGGTAGAATAGGTTGATAGCGTAAGATTATTTCTTGGTGGTGGTGGTGCACTGACAATGAGCCAAAAAGGAACTGTGTACAGTCCGACGAAGTGATGTCTGCAAGTTGATTTAATAGCTCCTGTATAAATATGAACGGAGAGTGGTTTTAATGGCAAAAAAATGTTGGTGATGAACCCGAATAAAGAGATGTACCTAAAATATTGTGAATTACAAGAATAATGCTAAAAAACCAGAGTGTATTGTTTTTATGTGAGGGGTAATCGTAAATGAGAAGGATGTAATGTAAAATGAAGATGGGCAGTTTTTTTCATGCTCAAGTATGAATTAATTGGGACGCGGATGCTGATTCGTACTCCGATGATGGAATGAGTGGAGAAAGATATGAGAAAAAACTGTTTTTCAGAGCTCGATGCATTCTTCATTTAAGCTCCTGAAGTATGTATGAAACCTAGTCAAATACAATCTTTTTGCATTGTTCCAGTTTAGTGGAGACGGGGAAAATGGCCCGGTGAAGTTATGAATAATCATGCAATAAAAATGATAATTCCCGAGCAAACTGGGCAGAACTGTATTGTTGCAGAAATTTATGACTGGGGGTATATGAAATCATGATCCCCAATCAATGTGGAAATTACCTCGTGAGATTTCCAGGTAAATTAAATAGAAAATGATATCCGGAGTTCAGGATAATCCACTTAATTGAATAAAATAAAATATTTCTGTCAAAAAGCGAACTCTGCTCAAGTGATTCATTTTTTACTGGGGGAAAGGAATCATAAGGCTTAATTTGAACCAAAACCTGACATGTGGAATTCAGATTTTAATTAAAAGTCTCAGATCCCCAACAATCCCAACGGAACGCAATGAGCCACCTACTCACTCACTCGTTTTGCTTTTTACAGAATTTTGTTGAGCTTGTAAAAGCTCATAATTTTATTATCATCTTCCTGGGATCTTTGCCAGAAAAAATGGATAACTTTTATTCGGTTGGATTCAACGTACTTAGGACACTCTGTATTTCTTTCAGTTTTGTGGCAACTTTGAGTTTAAGTTTGAGCGTAGTACATTTCCCTTCTGTTTTTCTCGTTTTTTGACAAAAGTTCGAGTAACGTGCGTTTTCTCAGAAAACGACGATTTTTTTATTATTGCATACATACTTTACCCACTTTTCCTCTTCTCCCACATTAAAAAAATATTGCTTGAAAATGTGGTGTTCAGGTTTTTTTCTCCTCCTGAAAGTTGATCACGATCAAACGCTGAGATTAGGTAGGAAACGAGGATATTTTAATAGGGAATGATGGTAGTGAGTCGCGTTCCATCAGAACTAACTACGGATACAATGTAATACACTCCATCCATCCAAAGCTTTTCTCCTCACCGAAATAAAAATGATGGGATCCAGCGATATGAAAATGAAATTGTGGCGGAGACACTGAAGCAGAGACAAAAATTTTTTGAGGGAAAAATCCTGAAAAACACTGCGAAAAAGGTGGGTTACATATGTATGCATTGCATTGCATCCATGTCAAACCTCCACAGAGGAAATGGAGGTTTTTAGCCGGTCGTGGCAAAAATAAGCATTTTTAAGGGAAACATTAATGCTGCGTTGCATTTTTGAACACATGTACATAAATACATACATTCTAAAAAAGCAAGACTGGAGCATCGAATCTAGCAGAGTACCACGTAGAGTAGTGGAGTTCAGTGAGCGAGATGAGATCAAGATTAGGGGAAAATGTTGCTTTTTTCGGAAAAAAAAGTATGGAATGGGACATTATGCACTTCGGATTAAAAAAAGGTAGAAAGAGATACTGATTGCGAGAGAGTGAGCATAATTTTGGAACAAAAAACCACGTCATGGATAAGTACGTTGTGTGGATGTATAACAACGGAAAGGAATTACTGTACATATGTTGTCATCATTGTGTACGTTTTTTTACTTCCAGCTCACTCCATCAGAACAGAACAGAAGTACTGCGTCAGCCTATTCAATTAGTCAGGAAGAGAGTGGGACGTGGGACATCGCCAGAAAAGCCAAGCCAAGCCAGGTACAATGCAATGTGGATATGTGATCGAGTAAAGTCGTGTTTCAACTTTTAGAAACTAATGCACATTCCCCATTATAATTCGTGATGATGACCATATCACTTCTGAAGATCTTGAGAGAGTTGAGTTGTGAGTACACATAGAGCATCAGTCGCTGGAAAAAAATGGACCTTTCAGGCTTTGTTCCTGGTTGAGTGTATTTTTTGAGCTGACGGTGCGTCTGTCTGTCTCCCTCCCGAGCTCATCTGAACTGAAATCCAAACGAGACAATTGCTCGATTGGGTAATATGGTTCATGAATATGGGGATTACGTGCTACTACTCCACTCTTCTCTATACGAGTGCTTTGGTGTGTTTGTCGATGATGGGAAATTTTCCCCAAATTTTTATGGGACTAAATGCAAAAACGCTGCATATTAATGTACAATTCAGTACAAATGATTGCGCAACTCCACAATAAAAATGCAGAATAATGTAATCCTGCTGTAGTTTTAGACTCGATTCAGAGTCTCAACCCAACTGGGACTTGTCATGAAGATCTCTACTTCCTCCTACTCCTCCAGTTCCTTCCTGAAAGCGAGAACTTGCATTTTCGTTATCGGGCCAAACGTGTCACGACACCACACCAATTAATCTAATTTTTTTGCCAGATTACTTCGCTCCGTGACATGTCAAGCATGAAATGAAAGCAAAAGGCTTGGCTTGGCTTTGGCTACACTAACGAAGTTTTTTTTTACCTCTGAATCCAATGAAAATCACAATCATCAGGGCA
This sequence comes from Tyrannoseira gladiata, assembly GCA_027744355.1. Classification (NCBI taxonomy): domain Eukaryota; kingdom Metazoa; phylum Arthropoda; class Collembola; order Entomobryomorpha; family Entomobryidae; genus Tyrannoseira; species Tyrannoseira gladiata. The sequence continues at coordinate 12,426 of JAHZNH010000804.1, forward strand.
GAAGGAGGAAGAAAATTTGACAGGACAAGTCTAAACAATTTTTTCTCCTTAAATTTCAATTGGCTCTGCGATGTTTTGCTGTGGGCCATGTCCCAAAAGATTCCAATCTCTCTGGGATAACAACACCTTAGAAATATATATTTCCCTGAAGGAGCTCACAACATGCATTCTTGCATGTGAGGAGAGGGAGAAAGCTATAAACAAATCAAAATGGTCGCAAACTACCCCAAATCAAAACGTGCACTTGATGTTTTGAGGAGGAAAAAAAACTAATGGAATAATGGGAATTCCTCCCCAGAAAAACAAAAGGAAACACGGGGGAAGTATGTAGCTTAAATCATTTATTACTACCGGAGTAAAAAAAGGCATGCATGCCATTTCATTTCAATCTTGTCAAGCCAAACCAATCCAACCCAAACCGAGGCAAGCCATGCTGGATCTTGTCTGGTGTGTTCTGGATGCATAAGATGAACATAGTTTTAAAAAACTGTTTTCACTAACAAGCTACCATACTATCACAAATTCTCATCTCTTACTTACTTCTCACTTTTGGATTTTTATTTCCTGAGAAAAAATTTACTGTTTGTTTGCCGTACTCCATCCAGACCAGTGTGAAAAAAAAAGATGGGGACACGAGATCGGAGATTATTATTGCATTGCAGCTGAAGTAAGCTGAAGCTCGAGTTGTTGCTGATGATGATGATGATGACAATACACAATCTTACTAACAAGCAAAAGGGACAAACAACATCAACATGGGGAAACACACCTTGATTGGTTTTCTTGTTTGAAATCGAGCCAAAACCAAAGGGAAAAAATCTCTAATTTGCTCATTTATTATTCCCATGAAAAACTCGGAATTCTCTGGTGCGTCCGTCCGGAGTCTACATCTCCATCTGCTCCTTGCGCACTCCCTCATTTCCCTGGGAAGTGAAAGGACTCGACTCACTTCTCCTCCCTGATTGGTTTATTGCTCGTTTGCGCCGGAGCGGTCCAGGTCCAGTGCGGAGGAAAAAAAAAGATTTTTGAATGAAATGAAATGAGGAAGCTGAGAATTGGAAAATTGAATTGGAAGATTTATAGGCGCTGCAGGAATCACATTGGAGCTTTTAGCATAAAGTTTTTTTTCCTAAGGTTTGTCATCATCATCATCATCCACTCCACAAGCCAAGCCAGGAATCTTTGCATAGCGCTGCATTGTTGTCATCATTATAATGGAAGCACTAAAAAATTTATTGGGGAAAAAAGGCTTGGCCTAAGAAAGCCAATGCAATGTTTGCATTTATTTATTTGTTTGTGGCGATTTGTATTGTTTCACTTGGAGCAGAACTAGCTCATTGCATTATCGGGAGCTCACTCGTCATGGATGGATGTATTATTATGATTTTTCTTCCTGAAAATTGAAAAGCCATAGACGTGAATAGTGAACTGAATTGAATTGGTTCTGACTTGGGTCTTTTGTTCCGTGAAAAGTGAGAAAATGAATGCTCCTATACATTTTGGCCGGGGTAGGGTGAATGGGCGTATAATCACAATTGTAAAGGTATTAATGGGCGTTTTCACTACATTTTCTAAAGTAAAAATGGGTGTGCTTTCGGATTACGTATTAGCACTCGGAGTTTACACCACAGTCAGTAGCATTTTGAAAAAAAGGAACGTTGCTGTTATCATGATGAAATATGCAAGGCAGAACCAACCAAACTCTCAGATATATTGTTTCTTCCTGTGGAATAGTACTGAACATATTTTGTTGTTTTTTCGCGAGCTCAATGTGTGAAAATGATTTTTTCCTTTGGGCTCAGGCAGAATTAGTGGAGAAAATGACGATAAATTCTGGTACACCACACCACGGTAGACCGGAAGCTTTAAAAAATCACTGGGATGGATTTGATTTGGATGGATGAGATAATAATTTTTTTAGTAAATACGCAGAAAATAGCAGTGATTAGGGTGGTAC
>JAHZNH010000805.1:0-11439 GCA_027744355.1 Tyrannoseira gladiata
TCTCACGCACCGTTTCCAGAAAAAAATATGAAACTAAGGGTATACTAATTTGTATGATTATATTAGGAATTTAGACGATCTGTTCGGTCATTAGCTGTATTAGCGTTTGTACCTCCTAGTCAGTTTGGAAATGGACGTTTAAGGGACCTGTCTGCCCCTCATTTGTCATAAGCAAAGCATTGGGAAAAAGTCGCGCATTGCCCCAGTCGAGCTCCGCTACACCCAAACGCTCCACAAACAAACTATTATAAAAAAACATCTGGACTTCTTGTAGCGATTTCTCAGTTAATCAGTGGAATTGTGAGATTTCCTCAAGTACATTTAAAAAATAATAACTGAGGATCATTTTGAGACCATGAATGGCCAGATTCGATAATTTTTAAATAGATTTAAGAAAGGAGGAAACCTGAGTTTTTCCCAAAAAGTTTCCATTCTTAAGTCTACCAAAAAATGATCAAATCTGGCCATTCATGGTGTCAAAATGATCCTCAGTTATTCTTCTTTAAACGTACGTGAGGAAATCTCACAATTTCATTAATTAACTGAGAAATCGACACAAGAAGTTCAGGTGTTTTTTATAATGGTTTGTTTATGGAGCATTTGGGTGTAGCGGAGCTCGACTGGGGCAATGCGCGACTTTTCCCCATTACTTAGCTTATGACAAATAAGGGGCAGACTGGTCCCTTAAATTCGGTCAGTTCTCCTTCGGTCTTTATTCCACGAGGTCAGTTGTTATTTCTATCAATGTGCTTCGACCACCTTCCCGGACGCGCTGTCTTGATATATATGACGTTCTTTCCTATGAGTACAGCAACTCATGACCCAAGTTTGAAGGAAATTGCCCCAAAAGTTTCCAAGTAAATGCTTTAATGGTCTCTGACCCACCGGGGGTACATTTTCTAAAAGTTAGTTCCTCTTCGTCCCTCCAACCGTTATGGCTGAAATTGTCTTATACATACATATGTTCAGCACTTTATATTCCAAGTTTGATGTAAACCGCCCCACGCATTTCTAAGTTAATGTCTTATTGACCTCTGACTCTTTGACCCCCGGGAGTACATTTTTTAAAGCTTTAAATAGTTGATTTCTGCAGTTTTTCAGGGGCTTTCAAATGATGCGTCACGAGGTATCTAGTGTCATATTGTCATATAACAGAAACCATTATTCACTCCTCCTGGGTCCGACCGTTGACCGAAATTGCTGAAAAGAAATAGAGATCCTCCTTGGGTCCCAAAGAACCTATGCTGCAAATTTGAAGTCAATCGGTTGAGGCGTTCGACGCTTATGCTGCAAACAGGTAAACGGACGGACGGACATAATGATCTCAATACTACGCAGACTACGTCAGCATCGTAATCATTCAATTATCTTTAATGCTATTATTAGTAAATTTGTGAAAAGCTCTGGAACGACATAAATCATCATTGAGACTCCTTTAGAGATAACGCTCTTTATATAAATTAGTACTTAATTATAATTAAAGTGAGTACGGGCTCGCCAATCGTAATATCAGTGGTTAACCAAAAACGGACGCAATGCTGTAAACACATTCATAAAATATTTCAAAGCTGCAATTCATTGCCATCTAGTTGACTCTCCTTGCTAATTGTGGACTCTTCAAAGGGTTCCGTCTAACAAGCAAGCTTACTTGAGTCGGTACATCTGATTCGGGATAATATCTGTGTAAATTCGGTGTTTTCTGGTAAATTCAAGGCCACTGATTCTGTGATAACTGGCTTTGCAAGTAGACCCATTTCATTGAGTAATTAAATAAATAATATGTATGAAATATGCATTTAGCATACACGGGATACATTGATGCTGTACTCTCCGCTTTGTAGTCGATTGTTTTGGCGTTATTTTATGTTTTTCAAAACTCTCCGGATTTTTGCATTTTTTAGAAAGCATTGAATGACTTAGTTACTGTAGTGCGGTGATTATTTATTTACTCACCGTACAGGGTGAAGTAAGACCGCGATTGATTCATGATGTATTGCTACTCCCTCAATATTTCCTAGATTTCGTACATTAACTTAAAATGCTCTGATTCGAATACTCACGACAAAGCAAAGATTGTATACATACTTCGCATTCGTAAATGCATATATCGTACATAATGTTATGATGCTTAATTATGAAAGGAAATGGGACTACTCCGAAAAACTATCAGCACTGTTAGAATCAGCATCCTTGAGTTGACCATAAACTGTCAATTTTATACTGTATCGGACGTACCCACTGAAGTGGCATGCTTATTAGTAACAGGCGCTCATGTCAAATTCAAAAACTTCTTTCTTTAGTTAGTCTTGAAAATGGCATATTTAGTTTCAGCAATATGTATTTGCTGTATGCAGTGGTATATTTAAAATATTTAATTTTGAGTTAACCTACAACTGACCAGGAGACATCGCGAGTGGGTAATCGAGTTGGCCAGTGATAATGTTAAACTAGCCGTGATCCGTGATCGTGTGTTAAACTATGATCACCTTACTCCTAGCGCGAATTAATTTTTAACCTCTCTGAAAGAACTCACATCAGATCTAGTTTTCACATATATTATTCTTACTCACCTAAACTTCCTATATACGATACTTTCATTCGCCAACTCGATTACCCACTCGGGATGTCTCCTGGTCAGTTTCTAAAGCACTTTATATAAGTAGTTCAATCGGCAGATCAACGAACCAGGTAACATTTTGAAGTGGCAATGTCTCCTCCCAGACATGAGCATGATCGTAACTAGTCACTTTCAACTTCCTTTTTACGAATCTGGATTAGATTAGATGAATTAGGTTGTCAATGGTTGACCGTGAAAAGATATGAGCGTTAGAAGTCGTTAGGAAGATGCTGTATGCTTATGTGAACGGTTCTTAGAGCATGCATACCAATCTTCCATCGACGACTGAGCAGCGAACGCAAGGGCACGTTACTCATGAAAACGAATGAATACAAAGCAGCAACCAGCAGGTTGTACGCTGTATGTCAGTGCATTTCTGCATTTCCCTCACAACTTCTAAAGCTCTTAACTTGCAACGACGAACCATTGACAACCTAATTCATCCAGATTCGTAAAAAGGAGAATTTCCCTAACAACTTCTAAAGCTCTTAACTTGCAACGACGAACCATTGACAACCTAATTCATCCAGATTCGTAAAAAGGATGGTGAAAGCGACTAGTTCCAACTATTCTCATGTCTGGAGGACATTGCCACTTCAAAATGTCACCTGGTCAGTAGAGAGAGTTTTTTTTAGAAATGGAAGCTTCGTAAAAAAAAATTCTATGCGTACTATCCCACTTTTGAAAATCTAACTATAAGGGGGAGGGCATTTGTTTAGCGCCAAAGTGTGCAGGAGAATAGGGATTGAAATCTTAAGCCAGAAGATATTTTCCTTTTCTGGAGTGCCAAAATTTCCAGGAAACTCTAAGGAAGTTGGACGTAGGAGGAAATCTGAAATAAATAAACAGTACGACTCTTCCTCCGCAGGAACTTGGAATTGTACTAACTGGGAAGTTAAGAAAGAAAAAGTACTTAAAAAGCAAGGAATAGATTAGCTGCCTATTATTTTTTTTCAGGGGAGGTGATGATGGAGTACCTGTCGTCGAAATAAAAGAATCCACAATGACTCATACGAGCTAACTCGGTGTCCAGGGTGAGGGTGCCACTGTCAACAGCACACGTCCGAACTACCATACTTTCTCCTGTGTCAGCTGTGTGCGATTTTGTTAAAGGAGAAAATCAAAAGAAGAACATTTTTACGTGGATAACTTAATCTTCTCATTTCGCTTCACCTCATAATAGAATACTGAATAATCCAGTGGACAGAAAGAGTTTTTTAGGAGTGAGCGAGTGCTATGTGTATATGTGGAGCGTGAAGTCTGCCGTGGTGCTAGTGTGGTGGTGCTCCGTACTACTATTTAGTTCGAAATTAGCTTCCATTGTTCTTGTTCCCTCTTCTAGATTTAGTTTTTTTGGAGAAATGACTGCACTCGGATTTCCAACTATTTAGCAGTGATGAATGGGCCTTCGTTATGTTATCAATACCCAAAGTCGTAGTTGGGATATTTTTCTCTGCATTTTCTATCTTAACTGTTATCGGACCAAATAAATTTGCATGTTTAACCAAAAGAACACTGACGCGGGGTAGGAACCAGGTTTCAAGAGGAACGTCTTTAATTATAAAAAAAAATCCTGAATCAAAATTTTTATCATGGGAAATTACGCAACAACGAATTATTGTAACATGAAAACAACGTTTTGATCACCAGGAAATTAGAGTCCTCGAAGTTAGTACGTACTGAATCTGTAAATAGGTTCCCTCAATTCGCCCCAGTAGTAAATTTTTTGCAAAGGTTTTAAATTTTGGATACTAGATTAGAGGAAATATACTAGTTATCAAAACCAAATTATCTCTGGACTCATAACTTAATCAGAAGCTTGTAGAGAGAAGACATACATATCTCTAGACATGAATAATATTTTTTCTCGAGACATATCGTTTCTAGAAACTTTCACTCCTTGTCTGTAAAAATTGACTACCAGAGATATAAAGAGCTTACGCAAAAAAACATTCCAATTCGTCGTAAAAACTCTAGGGTTCTAAACAAAGTGGATTTAATTAACACGTTTTGTAAGTATATCTAAAATCGTCAACATCCCAAATCCATTGCTTCTCGCATAACCTGAGTTAATCTAAGTAGTTGCGGGACTATCAGTATGTTCGGTTCCAGATTGATCAGGAAATTTTGTACCATCACAGAATTGCTTCTTCCGCATAAAATGTACCAGTTTGTACCATGCAGTCTCGTAATTTAAAAAAAATAACATCTTTCTACTTAGATTTCATTCGTTACTGCAACCAAAATTACAGAATTTTAGCAGGAGAAATTCACTGAAACAATTTAATTTCCACTCTTTGGTAGGAACGTCTCCAAAACAGTAGTTCTTTGGCTCAATCGCGGCTTTAGTAGATTCTTCGTGGATTGGAATCAAGAATGAAAATAGTCCAGAGACGATATTTCTTGTTAAATTGGCAATACTCACCAAGCTGGATTGTCGCCCTTTAGACTTACACACTTGAAGCAGTCGATACCAAGAGTACCTGTCAACCATTAATGAAACGCCTCAATCTTCATCAACTAAAAAAATCAGCTCAAGATACAGCATAACTTTAGAACTAGTAAAAGAAAGAAAACAGATGCCTCGAGATATACTCTCAAATAGACAATATTTCTGATTATGCAATGACATCAACATGTCTGATTATTCAATTAAGCACTACCGGCAAACAAAATAAACCTGTTAGTTGAAAAGTCAGATACGAAGCTGACCAAATGTCGTTAAGAAAGGTGTTTTAACGAAGTTTTGAACGTGATATTACGAGATTTTATGTAAAAACCATCCCTCTAGCCACTCTGTAATGATTGAAATGAATAAGGTTCTTTCTCATGGGGCTAAGCTTCTACCAAATCGCCCCAGTCTTTTAGATGCTTTGATGACCTCTAACCCATCGGGGTTACATTTCCCAAAGTTTTAAATAGTTGGTTTCTGCATAGTTTTCCGCGGGCTTTCCAATGAGGTATCACAATGTATACCTTGTGATTTGAAAAAACCCGTTACTCCCTCCCCCTCCCTCCAACCGTTGACTGTTATGGCCGACACTGTATGAGGTTTTCCCTTTAGAGGTCAGCAACGCATATTCTTGCAAGNATTCTTGCAAGTTTGCAACTTGCAACTTCAACGCAAGTTTGGAGAAAATCGCGTTCCAAAATTATTAAATTATTGACTTCTGACTCCTCGGGGGTACATTTTCTAAACTTTTAAATAAAAGGTTTTTACTTGGTTTTGTCAGGTATCCAACGAGGTATCACAAGGAATATGACGGAAACTGTTAACCGTTATTCATTCCTCCTGCCTCCCACCATTGACCAAAAATGATGAAAAGAAATAAGAATCGTCCTTGGGTTCCAAGGAACTTATGCTTCAGGCAGACCGACGGACGGACATAATAATCGCAATACTATGCTGCCAACGTCAGCTTCGTAATAATGCTTGGAAAACACCAAGTCGGCATTGATACCGTTGAAATTTGGACTGACGGTTTGAAGAGGGAATGAGAGGAGGATTACTATATCCTCTCTTGAGCATCCTTAATGGGTAAGATATGGAGCAGCAGGCTGGGCACACGCAATCCATTTTTCGTGCACTGCTACCCACGGAAATTAACAACAGAGCTAGAAATAGCAAAACGCGAGGAAACATTCCGCGAGGTAATACTCCCGAAAGTACAATTAAGTTTGCTTTTAGCGTAATTAAAACCACACATACCCACTCTTGTAGAAGTATTGCTTAAGCTATAAGAAAAAGCAGCAGCTTGTTTCAATAATTCAATTTCTCTAGTATTTGTTCCTGACGTTTTCTGCGCGTTCAATTCATGGTCTTCTGGCATAAATGGCATAATGAACGCCTCAACGGATCCTGATTTCTTTTCATCATTTTTGGAAGCAGGACGTGTGAATAACAATAGTGGAAAAGGTTTACTGTGGAACGCATGAGGCGATTTGATTATATCTTTTAACATGACAAGGCAGGAATAAGAAAAAATCCCGGAAAATTTCAGCCACGGCAACAAACGTTTGGAGGGGGGGCGAATTAGCGATTTTTTCAAAAGACGTATGCCATGTGACGCCTTATTTAGAAGCTCTTTGGAAAGTGTACATGACATGACATGACATTCAAGAATCATTACAAAATGTACTCCCATAATGAGTCAGACGTCAATTATTCTAAAATTTTATTCAGAGTAACAGAGTACCAGTTGCTGAGCCCATAAGAAAGAACCTCAAACTTTCCTAGTCATAACGGCTAGCAGGTCGGAAGGAATAACGGTTGTTATAACATAAACTTTGTTATAGCTAGTTCGAACGCTCTTCAGGATTCTGTTAAAACCAGCATAACTGACGGGAACTTTTTTTTGCCCTTTTTGGATTGCATTTAAGAGTGGGACAGGTTATGACATGACAACGATGATGATGATGTGGGGCAAAATATGATTCAGCTTAATAGTTTCGTTTTCTGAATACATGGTACAATACTGTGATCTTGTTGTTGCATTGCCCGTTCATTTTATCCATGAATTCGGTGGAAGAAGTGCGAATTCTTTCAATTCATTTTCATGCATAACAAAATCAAAGTGCTACAATCAAGCAACAATCCTAGAAACAAAGCTGTAAAACGGTCATTGAAACAGTGATTTCAAAGAGCTTTCGAAATTCAAAAAATTTTCATAAATTGTATGCAACAATATGTAATCTTGTAAGTAAAACAAATCAAATACGAAGCTGAGCAGATGTCGTTGAAACTGAAGTTTTCCCGAAGTTTCGAACCTAGTATTACGAGGTTTTATGTAAAAACTAACCCTTCAGCCATTCCCTGTTATGATTAAAATAAGTACTTAGGTTCTTTTTCATGAGTTCAATTTCTATTTCCAAGCTTGAACCAAATCTGACCCATAGAGCGTACTATTTTCATACGTAGACTTACACAAGATTCTTAGTTTACACAATTATCGACTTAACCTAGTGCTCATAATTACATTATTCGTTACACGATAAAATATCGCACTCAATGAGACCAATATTTGGAATTATTTACTCGTCGAGTTAATTTTTTCTTTTTAATGGGACATAAGTAAGCATAAAAATACTATTGGGAGTATTACAGATAATACAATGTTTTCTGGCAAATGCCTGATTGATGTGTGGTCCCTAGAAGAACATTTTTGAATGGTTGATGAGATATGACTGCAACCAATATACGGTCCCTTCTTGGGCTCCTAGGAACAGTTTTTTTCAAATTTGAAGTCAATCTCGTGAGGTTAAGTCAAAGTCATCGTGTGCACGGACGGACACATCGATCTTAGATAAGGAATAAGGAATCTACGTCAGCATCGCAATAAATATTATCGGTATGGTGCCTGCCTAATTATGAAAGTGCAACTTGTGAGAGTGCTTAACGCTATACTGACCACGTAACATTTTGAAATGGCAATATCCTTCCAGAAATGAGAACTAGATAGTTAATTTCAACTTCCTTTTTACGACTCCCGATGAATTAGGTTGTAAATGACTGACCGTTGAAAGATATGAGCGTTAGAAGCCGTTAGGGTAACGCTGTATGTTGATGACCAATCTTGCATCAGCAAATGCAAAGCTCGTTCACGCGCTACTCATGGAAACGAATGTATGCAAAGCTGAACCATACAAGCTGTCTACTATATATATGTCACTGCAGTTTCCCAACAATTCTAACGTTCAAATCCTTTGACGGACAGCCATTGGAAACATAATTCATCCTAATTCGTAAAAATGAGGTTGAAATTAACTAGTGGCGGCCATTTTCAAGTCTGAGAGGACATTGCCACTTCAAAATGTTACCTGGTAAATAAGTATGTATTTACAACTACAGATGACTTTTCTTCACAGGAAGAGTGAAGATGGTGATTCCGTTAAAACCAATTTTTTTGCTGCGATGGTTCTGTTTCGTTCCCTGCGAATTTGGACTTTTGAAGATCGACGAACATGGATTCATTTTTCCCAGTTCATAACATTATAAAATCGGGTTTATCAGGTCGCGTTCCACCAAAAATTTTGATATGGACTACGCAAATTACAACGCGCCAATCAAACTGGAGATGGAGAGACCCGTCTGGTACGACCAGCATTAGAATCCCTTCACCCACAACCACCATTTTACTGCTTTTCTTTTAAGCGACAGCAAAACAAAGGGGAAAAATCTCTCCGTGTTCAAACCCCACCTACAAGTACTTAAGTCATAGTTACACACAGATTCTTTCGAAAAAGGGGGAAAAAATTGAGCGGCATTGAATGAGCAAGGTCCCAAAACGAGAGGAAGCAGAACATGGGGAAAATTACTAACACGGAACAAAATATACGAGGCATTATGCGTGCTTTACTTTTCTGAAAATATTTCATAGCCCATTAAATCGTTTCGGGTAGGGACTTAGCGGCTGAGCTGGGCACGATCTCACATCTAACAAAGATGGGCCATTGCTCTCCGCTATTCAGAAATCTTGCATCCTCTCATCTCTTGTGCTGTTCGCGTTCTGAAATGGGAACCGGAGTCCGGGTAAAGATGGAGGAAGGGAGGGTAAATAGAGGGTCAAAGTAAGTAGTTTATGATCGCCTTATCAAACCTAAAGGGATTTCGTAGGTACGACTCGATGTATCCTCTTAGTAATATATCTTCTTTTTCTGGGCGCTTTCCGAAGACACAAAATCATACATCACATCAACCGTGCAGAGCGTAAGTTCACTGATACAAGTTTCACCTTTTCCCTCCATTTCCAGGCTGGAATAAGTAGGATTTGATCATCGTACTAACTAGCCATACTTGAAGGAGCTCGTCAAGTCCAGACGTAGGGCATGAATGCTATGCAATTTTATTATCATATTCCTAGCCAGACATACACACTGATATAAGATGATCCCCTCGTCTCCGAATTTTTCCGCACCGCATTAAATAATTGCATAATAGAATGTCTTAGGCAGGGATCATCTAATCCCCACAAAATGTGCACTCCACATTTCTCAATCACATCATTCACAAACTCTGATCGGATCATCGCACCAAGGAAAGGAAATAGGGGGAAAAGAAGAAGTTCAGTGGACCAGAAACGGCTGGAAGATGAAGAATAATGCAGAAGCATAGTCGTTACTAAGTAAATAAAGTAGGGAGACGCAGTAAAAAGAAAATACGTTGGCAGAGATTTTTTTCTCTTCGAGTGAAATCCTCTTGCCACAGCCGCCAAGACCATTTCATGCCTCATAGATTCAATAACCAATGCCAAAGCTTGGTTTTCTAGGATTTCATCCCTTTACATAAGCTTCAATGTAGCTTCAATCCATATTCAGTCGATCATTTCATTGTTGGCGCGGCGACTCGACTATACCGAGATTCAGTAGTTCTAAAAATTTACATTTCGCTTAATTTGCGAGCAAGGGCTCAAACATGGTAAGACGGAGAGCTGTATCGTAGACTTAAATATTCAAAAGCTGATTGCCTAGTGTTGACATCGATATGCCCATCTGTCCATAACATCATTTAATTTCATTAATAAGAGGCTGGAGGGAGGAAAATGAATTTTTTTTACACAAAACCTGGTGATACCTAAAGCCTTTAAAAACTAACCAAGTATCTAACCCTTTACCAACTCAGCTTCGGAATTGAATATCTTTTGTTACCTTCTGTTACAAACCAATAGCAACCTTTATTATTTCAAATGAAATTTCTTTTAAAGCTTGCAAGGTTTATAGCTCAGGATCAGATGAATGGAAAACAGTAATTTCCTGGTGGGTGCTAACAGGCAAAAGTGGGTTATCAAAAGTCGCTTCAATTTTCCTTTGAGAAGAGAGTGGTTGGAGGCGACAACGGCACGACAAAATGATCCGTAATTCTTCGCTGCTAATAACAGGCAGAAATGCACCATACTTTATCTCTGCCCCATAGCAACAACAAGAACCGCTATATAAATGTAAACGATGTGTTCTTCTGTCAGTCACTGTCTTTGAATTATTACCCGTCCGTCTTTGGCGGAAGAGGTGCGAGAGGCGGCGGAGGAACTCCTTCCACAGTGACACAATAATAAGACAGGATGAAATACTAAGTTGGGCAAATACGAAGCAATTATTCATTTACAATATTTCTCATATTCTAAAGAAGAGGATGGATGCTCGTGGAATCACGATCATGATGTTTCACTCATCCATTTTTATAGGATTTTCACTCTGCACTTCTTCAGTCGTTATCTCAGGACATCCTCGAGGAAAAACGCCGACAAGTATCATGAAAATTCTTGTTGTTTTCCTATGTGACATTGATAGATTATCTCCCTCCCTCAAAGTTGGGCCACTCGACTGGAGACGAAGTTGAGTTGAACAACACACAACTTCCCTCCGAGTTTTAGTCAACACAAAAAAGTATATATTAATGAATAAATACACAATAAATTATGCTCCTAGAAATGGCGACAAGCAAAAGGAGGAAAACGAGGTCGATCGTGTTAGACTGTAATGTTTATTCACCTAAGTATAACGCCTGTCAGATCAATGGACTACGTGGATTAGGCTTTGCCTTAAGTGAATGTATACATTTCGACGAGCACTTTTGTAATCTACGTTTCATAAACGATTGGATGTCATGAAACTTGTTTTCATAATGCGGCACGGAATTACGTTTCGCTCATTACTGTAGGATTAAGAATTGGTTCTGTATAATTTTTCTTGAAAAGGCGACCTCGCACGTAATCTTATGGCTAGCGACTTTCGATAGAATCGTCTACTTAATTTTTACATATGCTTTAGATCTTAATAAAAAGAGCAAGAGTTTCAAAAACTCATATGCGCGAAGTTGTCCTACAACA
>JAHZNH010000806.1:0-12175 GCA_027744355.1 Tyrannoseira gladiata
AAGTGAGAGTGTAAGTGGAATGGAAAGGGTAATAAATTTTCCGCTTTCCACCTATGCGCACACCTTCTACCTGGATGCAGACAATATGGCACTGTTAAAAATCCCATTATTTCGTCACAACGACCTAATGCACCGTGAGGTAAGTGCAGTAAGTACTTGATACAAGAAAGTGTAGCCAAGCCTTCTTTTCCGCACTTTGTCAGCTCCAGGACCAGGACTTCAGGGAGTGAAGAACAAATATCAATGAAATCTGAGTATTATCCCTTGAAAAAACTCCTTACCTCTAACTCCAACCCTATACCGACTTTGCAGGCTTCCACTGCATCTTTGAAGCCTTGCTGCATTACTTCAGGCTTATAAATCAGGGGATACGTCGGAAGTAGCGTCTAAGTTTCCACAAAAGGTGGAAACTTTCCCCGGCTGTTGCACTTGCACAATGCCATTGCACCCACCAAAATAAAGTTTATTGGATGGGGAGGGTAATGGAAGACTCGCACGAATCCGTGGAGGGAAAGTGAAATAAAAGATAAACTTTTCCTTCATTCCTTATGACTTCTCAGCTCGAGTAAAAATTTTTTTAAGGAATAATACCTTCTATAGTAGTTCATCTTCCACCCATTCTTCATTTTTATGAGGGAAAATGTCACAACATAAAAAACCAATTGGTTCTGATACTGCGGAGGGAATGAAAGGATTCAGATAGCTCTGAAGAAGCAATCATTTTTTTGTTCCAAATCAGGAAGTAAAACAACTTTTTCTTCTGGAATTGGAGCCATATTTGTCGCAAATCTTTCGAGAAAAGAAAAAGTTATCTCAGGGTTTTAATGTTGGTTTGGTAGAAAGTGGGAACGGGGATATATCAAGAAAAGCAATAGCAGATGAAGAAAATCTTACATCTGGGACTATTTACGAATCCATTATTGCTTGTCCCATCATACATAACGACTTTCATTCGCTGGAGAGATTGGAGCAAGTGGAAATATTATTCTCAAAGGATGCAAAAGAATACTTGAAACTCCTCTCGTGAAAAACTGGCTCCATGAGCTATTACAACTATTTCTGGTGGATTCAAATCTGTGCAAAGATGGAGCATGGGATGGGACATGATGATGTGGGAAGAAGGAGAACAAGCACTGAAAGAAAGGATTATCAGAAATAGCAGATGAAGAAAATCTTACATCTGGGACTATTTACGAATCCATTATTGCTTGTCCCATCATACATAACGACTTTCATTCGCTGGAGAGATTGGAGGAAGTGGAAATATTATTCTCAAAGGATGCAAAAGAATACTTGAAACTCCTCTCGTGAAAAACTGGCACCATGAGCATGAGCTATTACAACTATTTCTGGTGGATTCAAATCTCTGCAAAGATGGAGCATGGGATGGGACATGATGATGTGGGAAGAAGGAGAACAAGCACTGAAAGAAAGGATTATCAGAGGAAAAGTAATGGTTTGGAAGAGGAACGCCATTGACTTGCTCAGATTTTCTGTCGTTTTCATCTCAACTGAAAGCGGGAGTCTCCTCCATTAAGGGTTCGCTAGTCACCCTGAAATCTTTACAAGCAATGGGAAAAGATAAGAGATTTGCTTTAGTGAGAATCATTATTCCGATGGTGAGGACAGACAAATCCTTCCAGTTCAGCTTGAATGGCATCGGTGTATTAGAAGAGAGAGTTTCCATTATCTTCGTCCGAAAGAAGTGATTTGAGAATAAAAAAAATATAACTTGGTTTAAAAAACATTCAAACATAATTTTCCCAAATTGCCAAACACAAACTTCAACTCAGAGTTTTAAAGTAAGTTCAATTAAATGTGACGTCAGTACAGTTAGAAGCTTTTAATAATCAAGCTAAGCTTCAGAAAAACATAAAATTGGTGTAACGTACACACACAGATGCAGAAAATGCATTGGATCCCATTCCAGCTCAACTAAAGGAAGAAAGAGCTCAACTTTTTACAAACGTTTCTTTCGAAGATTTGAACTCCCCCTGTCGTCTACCACCCAACTCACTGGAGTAGTTCTGCTCTGATTTTGATGCCAGTAGAAAGGGGGATCTCGGATACTGTTGGCGCATCTCGAAGCAGCTCCACGAAAAGCCGATAAAATCCAGCACCCATTTCTCTCCTCGATGACACTCTCCATATCGCACGCTGGTTTTCATGCATTCATTGGAACGGATTGTACAAAGCCAAATCCATATTTCATTTTCATGAAAGTCAGACAGGAGACTTCATGTCTCGTAATTAAAATCCTATACAACCGAGCAGTCTTCAATGCGTTTGCATAATTTGATTTGGTTGGATATGCGTTTACCGAGTCCATTTCCGGTTGGAGGTGTAATCCCATTTCAAACTGTATCACTTTTACCAGAGATGAATCGAGCTTGCATTTTAAGCTTTCTAAAATGCGATACACCCAAACTATACCTGAACACAGGTTTACTCGTAATGAATGACAATGACAAGTGGTGGAATTCACGGACGGGGGAGCTGAAGTGGCAAAAACGTGACTTGGTTTAAGTAACTTTAAGCAGACTCATCGAGATTACGCTTGGTTACATGCGTGCCCATGTTCTGGATGCACCACGCACTGCAACTTGATGATCATTGCAGGTTTGTTGACAAACCATTTGCATTCTGTTTGGGAGAGGTGAAGCACGTCTCTGGGAGTCGACCAGAGAATGATAGCATGTCATCATGTCCAAATGCAAATGGATATTGTATTGTACCAAAGCAATCTCTCTCCAAAAATGAGACTTCGCATCACATCACACAAAAAAATGCTGTTTATCCAAACTCCAGAAGAGACACTCCATTTCGTTGGAAGTCGTTTAGGGAAAGATTGAAACGACCAAGAATTTGACTAAAATGAACTCGCTAGATTCTAACCACATGCCACAAATACCACATTGCACCATCATCTCTCCTTCCTGGAATGGGATCGTTAAGGGCTTGGCTGGAAGGAACGAACTTTCTCCAAAAAAAAAACGTTGTTGCTGGCAGCCACCCGCGCCACATAGAAATTCAATACTTTATCTGGTAAAATGCAGAAGATAAGCTGGAGCTGGAAGTGCCGGCTGGAGAAAGCAAGATGTGCCAAAAAAGGGAGAGTACTTATTTGAAGCCATTTGGATTTTTCAGTTTAACCTCGCACAGGACATCAAAGCAAAAACTTCAGTAGAGGAGATCAGATGACTTAAATTACAGTTTTTGAGCCAAAAGTTTAGAGTTACATGCTTTTATTTATAGGCAAACTTCACAAGGACCTGATGCACATTGGAAATGAAGATTTAAATATAGTTGCGCAATAATAAAAACTTACTTACAATATAAAATGTTTTTACAAAATAAATCTGGCGACTCGTGACTTACAATTTTCCCTATGAACTCAAACAATACGCCTAACTTCGAAGAATCGCTTGATGTACACCACCTGCGACACGGTCACCCCTATCACAAGCACAGCTTCGAAGATGACCCACACTGTAACTCGGAAGTTAGTTGATTCATTAATTCTGCGATGAATTTTATCCCGGACTTCCATGTACTCTTGTTCGTGGAACACGTTCATAAGAGCTGGCGCTAGTTCCCTTATCATTTGTTGCAACTTTTCCGGCTGGATATCCTCCTTTTCTTGAGAACTGTATTCATCAAAGTCGGATGAGGCCGGTGCAGGAGTGTCCCCAACAAAAATGGAGAACATGATTTCAATCAACATACGGTAGCAACTCCCACTTCCTACCACCGCCAACACGATCAAAATAATGACCAGAAGTGAATTCCTATGAGAGATCATCCTAGCTGCAGTCCTTGTAACGTTGCAACTGCTGAAAATGAAACCAACGAATAGCAAAATGCCAGTGAAAAATTATTAGAATCACACCAATCAGGTATGAATTCCCGAACCTTACACCTTCTATTTACAAATTGTAGATGTGGAGAAGAATTAGTACCTTTTTCGGCGCACCGTTTAAACTTGTCTTTTAATTGCTGTTTAAAACCACTTGAAAATCTAAATATTTACTCCGCCGAAAAACAAGTCCTTCTAATAATTATTCTTTACTTTCTAAACCCGACTCTAAACTTGAGCTCAAGAGGACTAACAAAAACACGAGAAATGTATATACAGTACACTCCGCTTTTTGAAATTAGCGCGCCCCGATTTCAAAACTTGGCCTTGATGCTTTTCACGTATCAAAACATCATACTTCACACCGGTGCCGGGAATCGGCTTTCCACGTTCGCACAGCTGTTCGAATTTCTAATGAATTCGATTGTACATGTACTTCATTCCAAGGAATTTTTCCTTTCTTGCATCATAAAAGCTGTCATGTAGTTAGCATTATACTGTCAGCAATGCAATACCAATTTTGTGGGAAATGGTATAATCAATCAGCATTACTACACTTTCATGCATCATAAAAGCTGTCATTTTGTTAGCATTATACTGTCAGCAATGCAATACCAATTTTGTGGGAAATGGTATAATCAATCAGCATTTTATTACTAAACTTGTTTTCCAACTCCGACGACTCCAATTCAAGCATGCACAATCATCAGTCGTCAGTAGTATCAGTATTCGCTTCCTTGCGTTAAGTTTGTTAATTATGCTCATACGCAGAAAAGCTTGATGGTACACGTAAAACTACTGCAGCCAAAATATTTTTATGACATGATATAAACTTTGCTAAATCATGTCACATTTAAAATCAGCTTCTCTACGTGAGTAAAGCCTCCTTTTATGCTTGTGTACAGGATATGTGATGATTCCGCAAAAAAGTTGGAGCAGTTTAGTGCATTCCGTAAATCATTGATTGACACTTGGCATGATTTGCAACTGACTTCATTCAATGAATAATGGTGATGCTGAAGTTAGCGTCAACGCTAGTACACTGACAAGCTTCTTGTCGTGGCTGATTTTGATGCATAAATGCATACATACATGCATAAAAGTGCGCAAATGAGTCAACAGGAAGAATCAATGTTTTAAAATGAAATTGAAATGTTTAAATTGAAATGAAGTCCCGAATACAGCCACTTGATGCAACTGCATGTAGGAATTTTAACCTGATTGAAGGGATATTTACAATGTATTTCCGTTTGACTTCCAAAATAAATGGTGACGGCACTCTATTGAATTAAATTGAATTTTTTTTATTGATTGTATCTTCCCTGCCGACTCAATTGTCTCAAGGCATTGAAATCGTTCTGAAATGATTTTCAATTCAGCGGACAAAGCAAAAACTTTGGAGCGGTGACAGTCGTAAAAAACTTGTCGATTAAAACCCAGCCTTCTTTGCTGCCGCTTCTTTTTTGCAGGGAGCGCATTTAGTCAGCCCCAGTTCATTCCATTTCCGTTTCTCCATAAAACTTCAACATTCATTCCATTTGAGAGGAAATGGAATTGAGATGCAGTGGAGAAAGTGAAAATTGAGAGAAGAAACTTTCCTTTACGGATTCGTTCTTTTGTTTATGCGCTTTTTTCTATTTGTACTTTTTTACTTTGTGTATGAAAGAGATAAAAATCTTCACAAATTACCGACAATGAAAAGGGAAAAAAGTTTTGGCTGAATTGCAGCGGAATTTTGGGAACAAAACAGTTTTGAATTGTGCGTAGTGCTACCATATAGTGCACAATGATGCTGATGATGATCGTCATCAAAAGACGAAATAAAAAATGACTAGAGGAAGGGGAAGCGAGAAGGTGGAACTGGAAAGCGACTTTTATACGTCCGCCTCGTGTGAAAGAAGGAAGGGAATCAAGGAAATTGTGAGAAGTTTTTCTTGAGTCTCTCCAGTGGGAGGGATGCAAATGCATCTTCACTTCTCACCATTTATTTGCAGACCCTTGTACAAAATAACTCTCCTCATTTCCTCTGGATTCCTGACTTCAGAAATGAGAATCTGAAAAAATTGAAGGTATTAAACGCTGTTTCTTTTACTTTTCAAACACCCGGAGATACAATATACGATAGATGCAAAGGATTGCTGCGAGTAGGATCTTGCTTGTGGAATAATATCTGTTTTCAACATCGGCTCCTTTTGCTATAGTCGCAAATACATATAGTTTCAGATGTCCAGTTTCGATAATTCTAAAAAGATAAATTCCTCTAAAGCGTTGTAATATCATGTATATAGTCTTAACCTTTCTGTAATCCATGCACTTGTATTGTCTCAAGTACTTCCCATGAATCAGTTGAAAGCACTCCCGCGAATAAATCGTAGGCATAGAAGGGAAACCTATCTATCTGTATTCAACCGAGGGAGTAACGAAATGGCACAAACAATTTCAAGAGAGATGATTGCAATGCATCCCATATAAACCCCTCCACTCACTGGAAAATCCGGATTGAGAAAAGTGATTTTGATGATAGGTGTCCCTCATTCTTCCAGGGAAACATTAAATCCTCATCGCATCATTCCACCCTGAAATTGATGGAAACTCTGCTCCGATTCTAATGAAATCTGCTGCTTCTGGAGCAATTCTTGCAGAGCCACAAGCAAAACTCCCTTTAAGCTTTCGTATTTATCAGTTCAACCGCACTGCATTTATATATGTATCTGCTGGTGGTAGTGGAGTGGATATGGATGTGGATCATCAGCTTAAAATGAAGATGATAGGAATCAGAGCAAATTAAATTTTGAATGTGGCATTACGGGGAATCGTCATGATTGAGTGCGTCTTGAGAGTCATCATCATCAATCGTAATCGGCAACAGCAGTTGAGCATTTCGGAGTGAAATCCATTTTCATTGTCGGCATCATTTCCCCCTCTAATGGAATGATTCCACGCGCGGTGGAACACAACCTACTAGTTCTTATCTTTTCCGGGAGCTTGGGATGGAAAAGTATGACATCATCTTCATCAAAACCATTGATTCAGATCAAACTTGATGACTGGTGCATCTCAAAAATAAAAAAAATATGAATCATGCATCGAGGAATAAAAATGAAGGACTCAGAATAACGTTTTTCAGAAACATCATTCCAGCTTTTAGCAACATCATAGGTACATCCAGCAGCATTTCCATTTCCCCTAATTAAAAATTTATCCCCAGAGCTCTAAATTATTCAAGGAGCACTTTCTTGTTTCTTCCCAAGAATTCACTAGCATCACTTTAATAGGTACATCCAGTAGCATTTCCATTTCCCCTAATTAAAAATTTATCCCCAGAGCTCTAAATTATTCAAGGAGCACTTTCTTGTTTCTTCCCAAGAATTCACTAGCATCACTTTGGACTAATGAAATGATAAAAAGCTCACTGGAGAAAAGCATACAGACTATTCAAGTCTCATTTACATTCATCAAGAATTGGCGTTCCCGTCATTAGCCTTTTAAATCAAATCCAGGGAAAACAGGGATATCGTATTTCACTTCCAGATAAAAAACTGCTAATAGGCTGGAGGTACTTTCCAGCTCAATCGAACTCGACAACAAAGTGAATTTAAAAAGCGTTCTACCGAACACACAGCATGATTCACGAAATCACGATTCATCCATTTCATTCCAGACTGTTGTTTGGTTTGTAGTGGAAGAATCCTTGTAGTCAGTAGTTGTTTTGGAAGGTTTACAGAAAAAAATGCAAATTCAAGGAGACAAAATGAAATGGAGAGGACTAACTTCACTCGCGAATGGGGACTAGGGAAGTAGTAGTCATGAAGCATTAGAGGAGTGAAAGGTTGCTAATAATACGTTCACAGAAAAATTTATCCCCATATGGGACGTTAACAGTCACTCACTCAACTCTCTCTCGGAGAAGAAAAAAGTTCGTGAATGAAGACAACGACGACAGTGCAGTGGTGGGATGAGTGAGCTGGTTGGAAGGAACTCATTTCCAGGGAAAACCGAAACCGAGCTGTTCACATTTCAACTATTTTATTCTTCAGTGAAGCCAAGCCCCTTTTCTGTTCTAGTCATTTTAATGCTTACTCATCTTCCCCGAGCCTGAGGTTTTTTTTCTTTCACTGGGAGCTCTGGAAAAATAGAAATGGATATGGATGATGATGATGCATCTAGTTAAATATTCAATGGCATCTGGTTTGGATGACAAGCGAACTCGACGACAGGAACCCTTTTTTTCTGAGATTGGGATTGTGGCATGGCATGGTGGTAGATGAACCATGCAATTCAATGCAATAATGCCATGCCAAGCCACACAGCAACTTTTCATTTCTCCCCGAGTACATTTCATGCTCCCCGAGTGAAATGGATGAATAGAAGCAGAGACATGAATGGATGAAAAAAAAATTGTGGCAAGGATCACTTTCTTCCTTGTCTCGTCTTTGAAGGACAGTTCTCAATTTTGGGAAAACCCCTTCTCAAGAAAAAGTCATCCTTCGCGGTGACGTTTGCACGTGTGGCAGAAAAAAGAGATGAAAATGAGTTAGTCGACTGGGAAAAAGAAATGCATAACGGTTGAAGTAGAAACTTTTTCTTTGCGGTGCACCACATTTCAGGCTTGTGTTAATTACTAAAGTTGGGAAGTCAATGAGATTTAGAATGATATAGAAGGAGAAATGGTAACCTTCCATGATTATGTCAAAGTTGGTAGCGTGTCAGAGACTGAATGAAAAACCGACTTTGAGATCACAGATCAACAAAAGTGACGCTACTACACATTTGCATTTGAATGGCAATACATCACGTAAGTATAAATGAAGAGCACGGCAGATGAACTGATTAGATAATTGTAATAAATTGCTATCATTCTAATTTTTCATAGGTTTGATGACTCTGGTAGTACTTTATCCAATTCGAGATGCGTTTATTTGTGAACCGCTGCTATAAGTACTTCTAAAATATTTGGAAAATGGAAAAAACTATTTAGGGCTTAAATATTACAGTCGACCAAAAAGCAGAAGAGGAGTTGTTCCACCAAGTCCAGCTGAATTCCATATTCCATGCTCATTTAGGATCGTATAAAGTGCGTGTACTCCTCCAGGACATCATTATTTTTTAGAACACAGAGAAATGCTAAATGTCAAAAGCACACGATCAAAAGTATTCCGGTTCGATGCTTACGATGCGTCTGGATCGGAGCAATATAAATGCTAATGAAGGCTCATTATTTCACACTTTTTAATGAGTGGGAACTGCTCGAGTACACCCTTCAATAAGCTTTAAAAATCAATATCCAGCATTATATCACGTCTGATCTCGCAGTATTTGGAATCAGAAGCCCCACGAATAATTCTTGCTGCAGTTGGGCTTCCGTGCTTTACTTTTTTCATATCGTACGCACTACACAATCTGTGCTCGCTCAGGATCAGGAGCATCCGCACATGGTTCAAGGAACTGGAGTTGGGCTTCCCTGTAAGTGGAAATGGATTTTTTTGATGGGGCACGTGACAATGAGGGATTATGTTCGATCTCTATTGTTACGACGGATGGAGTGCGTGCGCCACCCATCCCACCATGTATTTTTATTGATTGAGCCCAAGTCATAAAAGGCACGCTTCCGACGACGATTGTGAATTTAGAAAAACGAAGTCAAAGTCCTTTTTATGTCAGTCCAGTCCACTACTGCGTCGTTATCACCAGCTTAAGTACTTCCAGCAAACTTTTGCTGGACAAGTGGAGCTGTACTACTGATGGTAAATGAGTTGTCACTCAAATCCCTGCAGACTTTACGATGATCGGTGTGGTGTGGTGTGGTGCACGCTCGAGCATGATACTTGACAGGGGAAAAGTTGTTCCTCCCGACAGCAGAGAAAAATCTACTCCGCCTTTCCGGGAAAACTGCAAGTGACAAAAAGCATCACATCACGGGCCAATTTGCTTGTTTGCCACGGTGGAGAATAAAACTTTTAAGGAGAGGAGTGGATCGAGTGTTTCTCGAAAAAAAATTATCCGAAATACTACTTCTTCAGTTCTTCGATTCCCATTCTTTCCTCACTCCCGCGTACTTCTAAAGGGAAAGGACCTGAACTTCCAGCATGGATTAGTTTTGTGCGAAACAAGCTGATTGTGAGTAGACTCACATCTCACGAGAAAAACTACTGAAAACATCGCATCGCCTGAATTTTCCTGGGAACTTTTATTTCCTAGAAATTCTCGACTGCCATCGCTCACTAACTTGATTTCATTCCTCTTGGGTGCTAGCTACCCACCTCCAGCAGGAGAAATTGAATTGATGGGGAACGTGCAAAGACATCAGCATTCACCACGACTTGAAGCGGATATGCTCAAAGTATTTAGTTAGACAGGCAGGGCATGGCATGGCACACGCCTTATGCATTCATGAAATGTTGATGATGATACTGATGGCTGATGCTCATGATCCCCTCCTCCCACACACCTTCCCTCCTTGGAGATGAATGGATCCAAGGAAAAAGAGAGAAAATCTTCCCAAAGTCATGGCCATGGTCAGCAATTNTGGCACACGCCTTATGCATTCATGAAATGTTGATGATGATACTGATGGCTGATGCTCATGATCCCCTCCTCCCACACACCTTCCCTCCTTGGAGATGAATGGATCCAAGGAAAAAGAGAGGAAATCTTCCCAAAGTCATGGCCATGGTCAGCAATTTCCTTAAGAGGGTGTGGGTGAACATTCTTATTCTTGTTCAGGAGGAATTGGGGTGAAATGGATGGTATGTCACTGAAGATTTGTTACTTGTCAGTTGGGCCCCTCACTCGTCAATATTTCATGCACAACGATAACCTGAAATATTCAAGACGCCACTGGTGCAAACTCACTTGAAAAACGATCGACTTGGCTTGGCTTTGATCTGGCTTGAACCATCTGACCATCTGTACAGAACGCGATCTTGACTTGACTCTCGAATTGGAAACTACTCCAACCATTTCCCAGTGCCCGGGGAAAAGCTCCTCAGAAATGTTTTTCCCCATTGAAAAATTAACCGACGGAATTATTTTTCAAGCCTCGTGCCCAACTACACACGACACCCATCCGTTCAAATACTTATTATTAGCCAGCTCCAAACAACGATAAGAATAATGAATTAAAATTACATTTGCGATCACGTCGACATTAGACCAATATTTATTTTTCGTATTTGAAGCATATTGAATTTTAAAAAAGCAAATGTTTGCCATCCACCAGCCGTCCATTCTCCGTCGAGTTTACCAATAAATGTCACTTGGAACGGCATTAATAGCGGCGGATTAAGAATGAGGTAAAGTGTACTAGTACAGTGTAACTTGGATGTCCCCCTACCCTACTACTGCTAACAATACTACGACCCCACTACAATCTCCATCACCCTTCAACCGGGTAGTAGCAGTAAAATAAGCATGACACAACTCGCGACATAAATTCTATTGTGCACTTTGTATCCAGCTCCTGATACGAAATATGTTTTTGGCTGTTCTCCATTCTCCCCCTTCTTATTCCGCATTGGTAAGTATTGTTCCCATTTCCAGTAGTTCGATCATGATGGTGCTGATGATGATGATGAATCATTACCATTTTAGCCATAATGATTTCGAGATTCCATCCATCCATAGATTTCCTATTACTCTGGAGAAAATCGCGGCTGGAATGCGCCAATTATTCCATTTGATGGTATTACTATACGTGCGTGTAGGTAACAACAATGAGGCTCGTTAAACACCCTTTCTCTTTATCTCTCCGAAAGTGAATCTTTTCCGCATACAAACTCCCCTCTTACCCATCATTTTTCCCCATTACAGGGCTTCGAAATCTGACTTTTATTGCAACCAAAATGAGATTTCTCCTCTGTAATAACAATAGGAAGAGAACGATTTTTCGGGGACAGTCTCAAAAATGCTACGCCCATTCTGCTGGGGAGAAAATGCAATTCTGTCACGATCAGAAGAGGAAAATGATTAAATATATTCGGATTTTATTTTTCAAAAAATGGAACCAAGGGAGAAAATGCAACGGGATGCATTTATGATCAATGAAGCGCACTAAAGAGCTAAACTATGCAGTAAAGAAAGGAAGGGTCGTGCTTAAAAATGAGGAAATTTCTCCAATGGTTTTCCCATTCTTCCAAAAGTCTGGCCAACCGACCCAAAAAAAGGAGAGACCACAGTAAACTAAAGTCCACAAAGATTGGAAACGGAATGCACAATTGAAGTGAATCAGAAACTTTCCCCTTCGCTGTCAATCTCGTGGATTCTCTTTGAATACCGAACCGATAACGAATGATAATGGAAAAGTTCATTGAGCGCTCGCTC
>JAHZNH010000807.1:793-11024 GCA_027744355.1 Tyrannoseira gladiata
ACCGTTTTCCTAATCTTCTCAGGAATCTGTAGCCTTCTTCCCTCCTCTCCAAAGATGTAAACCCCTTGTTTCACTTCCAGGGCACACATTCTGCAGTACTTCCACATGAACGAGTTGGACATCCCACCATTTGACGATGAAGGGACTCCCGTGTCGGGAACTGAATTCAAGGAAATCGACATCATCTTCTTCGAAACAAAACTTCAAAGCATTATTACGATTCTTTCAACTCTTAAAACAAAGTTGGGACACTCTCTGCTGTTGAACTTTCAACCCATCTTAATTACACGAATTATCTCATAAAACTCGAGAAACTGTTCTATCGTTAATAGAAATCGAATTGGAGCCATTATTATTTTCCCTTCGAAAGTGATTACTATTACTGCTGCGAGATTGGTAACTCAAACTCAGCTGTAGGATTATAGGTATCGAGTTTGACTGACTGCGACTGTATAATGCAGCCTTAGGTTGAAGTAAATACATTCATGCGTACACTCGTACACATACGGTAGGGACAGAGCAAATATACTCCCATCCGATGAATGCATCACATCGTCTCAGGTTTCCCCGATAGCCGTTTTGTTTTTGTCGGCACAAAGGAGGGAACTCGTTCTGGCCAGATAATCCACTCACTTTATCTTCCAAAGCACTATGATCACAACAGCCCTCAGAAGAAAGCCTCCAAGCACTTCACAATTATCTGGCACTACGGACAACAATTAATTTTTTATTTAGTTTACTGGAGAAATAGTAAGTGTGAACTGAAGAGAATAATCAGTTGTAATTGAGCTGGGTAATAAGAACGTGGCCCTGTGATTTGAGCATGTCTGCTCATTTTGGTGGTGTATGGTGATTAATTTTAATTTGGTTTGTCCTCTTGGTTTAGGCTACCGTTGGCTAGTTATAGGGGCATTCAGCAGTGCTTAGGAATGGAAAAGTGAGCCAGCTCCAAGATAATCATGTCGAATTTAAACTTTGTTCGGAAGGGCTACGACTTCCTTATCTGCGAGGAAGCTATGTGCAGTGATCCGAATCTAACTGCTTCAAAATCTTCGTCAAGCAAGGAACAACATCAGAGTCCCGAGGAAAATGGTAATGATAGACCGGGGAAGAATTTACTAACGGCTCCGAAGGGGAAGCCAAAGGCACCCCCGCTCATTCATGAGAGGGTGAAACCGGAAGGCGCGGGTGAGTACACACGCAGACTTTCATCATCGTGCTAATTACATGCAATTTTTATGATGAATTTCTTGAATATTAGCAAGGTTGGTCTTTTTATTTTCAAGAAACCCATCCTAATCCGTCTAAAGGGGAAGAGAGTTCGGCGATACCTCTGAAGAAGAGCAAGTCCTCCAGTTTTGAATTCAAGAATGACTTGGGATCGGGCAAAAGTCGCGGGGGTGCTGCGTCTTCGGGGAGCAGGAGTGCACGATCAGTGACGTCAAAGGGGTCTGGAAGTACGTCTACAGCTACTGGAAATAGGTCTGTGGAGAGGGTGAAGGTGTCGAAGGGCATTGAAATGAAGCGAGTGGTTCAAGTGAGTAAGAAGTATTATTATTTTAAATGTTGTGTTGGAAGTTGATTCCGAGGAACATGCTGACGTATGTCATATTTTTCGTAGGACGCTAGCCGGGTTAAAACAAAAACAGCCTCTTATAAAACTAATACCAGTCGAAGTTTATCGAATCAACCGACAACGTCCTCTTCTTCAAGATCGAAGAAAATGACAAAGACAAATGCTGTGGTAATGCCGAATGTAAAAGTGAAGCGGTTCGTGGAGGAACGTCAAGGTTCTGGAACTAATATCACGGCTTCAGGGAATACACAGTCGACCGCGCCAAGTGAAAAAATGAAGACCGAAGTCGAAACTATAAAGGATGATACTGCGATCACTAACGCTGTTGCACAGGAACCTGCTGCAGGAATTACAACAACAACAACATTATCATCTACAGCAGCGGATAATGCAGGTGCATCTCTGGAAGAGTTCCTAAAGATGCCAGTTACTAATTTACCCGAATCTCAAAGTCATTCTAAAGCTAATGGGACCTCATCCCAATCTAAAAAACTGTACAAGTCAAAATTTTGGAATTACCTGAACCCATCTGAGAAACCGGAACAGAAAAAGAAGAAGAGAGAGGAGCCAAAGAAGCCATATAACACTGATGAAGTAAAGTCATTCATGCAGAAGCAAAAGGAACTGCGGAAAATTCAACAGCTGAAGCAATCGAAGGAAAAACAGGCCGTGGTCTGAAGAGCAAGCAAACAAATGTATCAACATCAACAGTTGCGCCGGCAGCAGGAGCAACAGCAATCCAACGTCAATTACCTCCTGAAAGTGATCAAAGTCCACCGAAACGATCGCGGATAGATCAAGAATCCCCAAGTTTGAAATATCTCAAGCCTCTTTTAGAACGAAAGCAAGGTGCCGGTTTCCTTAAAAACTCTAATTCCAGGTCAGAGGCTGCCAAACAAGCTCAATACCTGTTGTCGGAGTTTGAAAGTATCGTTAAACGAGAATGCATGAGCTTCATCCAACAAATCCCAAAGACGCAACCAAACTCGGTCGTTAGCCTCGCATCAAGCATATCAAAATGTGATAAGGCTGTGGGAACTACAGGTAGCGCCGGTAGCGGTACAGAGGATGAAATCGAAGTATTTCAAAAATCATTGTCGGAGAAGTTAAAATCCATTACAACCACCATTCCTAGTCCGGGTACTGTTGAAAAAGCAGCCATGCGAATTCAAGCGCTCTACAGGGGCTACAGAGTACGAAAGGCATTGAAGGAAGCAAAGATCAACCTACGAAAATCTTTATTCCTGGGCAAATCATCCAATCGCCGTTGGTCTCTTTCTGGGTCTGCGGCTCCTGAAAGACCTTACTCGTCCACTCTTGCAACAAGACTATTACCAATGTCACCAATCCCGTTGGGACCTGCATTTAACCCCTCCCGCATTCCAAGTTACATTCCTCCACCTTCTCCGGCCCAAGTATTAGAGAGAGTGCCACCTTCAATTGCTTTGACACCTGTAAGACTAAGAACCTACGATGAACCGTACCCGAAAGTATCATCACCAACACCAAAGTTTTCAGTGCCCGTAATAGGGAGCGGAAACAACTTTGAACATATTCCAGACCAGCAAACACCACGACGGCTTTCGGCCCCACCGTACACACCCAACTTTGGACTTACTCATCAGACCCTAGAGAACCGGTTTACTTCGCAGTCAGCCTCATTTCATCCTCATCTTACATCGGGAAGGACTTCCGTTCCGAACTTGAGCTATTCTGTGCCATCGGCAGCACTTCCATCCGTTCTGGACGCATTCAGAGAAAAGTTGAATTACTTTAAGAATAAAAAGAGTGATGCAGATATTCAAATCAGGCCATCGCCTTCCTCCAGCGAACTTCCCTCGAAGGTGTCGACTCTAACTACCGAAGGTGAAAGTGACAAGGTACCGGGGACATACACCGCAGACTTTAACTCCGTGTCAGATACACATAAGAAAAGTTCTGAATTGAGGAGTTGCGTTTCCGATGATATTGTTGAGACGCCAAAACACAGTAGGAGATCTCATCGCTCTCGTTCCAAACAGTCCAGGCGGTTAGAGAATTCTACACCTGTATCAACAACAGTTGAAACAGAAGAGGACTACGCGTCATCTTCCACCAAGAAGAGTTCCGGACAAACGGAACATTCTGCTATTTTGAGCAGTTCAGCGTCAGAAAAAATCTTAAGTTTATCCGAGCTTCCCGCACCCACAGCGTCAAATAGCTTAGGTGGCTTACTAGCTCCAGCTTTGAAGCTCCGTTATGAGGCGGAGAGAGAACGACTCTTGGTATTAGAAAAGGCTCTAAAAGTCTCACTTCAAAAGAAAAATGAATCTCCAATTATTAGTACTCCAAAATCTAATCATGTTGTTTCAACTCCGGCACAGCGAGATTCTCGACCAAACACCAGTGAAGACAAGATGAAGGAGAACAACTTGAAGTCTTCCGAGAGTGTTCAGTACGCAATCGCGAAGGTTCAAAAAGAATCAATGCGAGCAGCTGCTGAAATGGCGAAGTGGATGGCTGAGTTCCAAAAAAATACGCAACAGCTTGAAAAGCTCCGAAGCCAGAAAGAGTCGGCCGACCTTAAAGCTATTGTGTACAAAGCTGTCGAAGAAGCAAGATTTCTCGGTTTGGAGAAAAGGCGTCAAAAGGAGAAGAAGGAAAGGACCTCGCACATTGTTCCAAAGTCATCCTCTGATGTGGAAGAGGTTGATGAAAAGGAGGACAAATCCGTTGAAACAGAAAGCGCTGTTGAGGAGAAATCCGTCGAGACTGAAAGCTATGGGGAAATTAGACAAGCAAAGACTGATGCGTCTAATGAAAGTAAAAATGTGGACGTAGAAGAAAAGAATGACTCGTTAAGGAATACTAGTACGATTGCAGAGGAATACAGTTCAGATCCATTCTTATCAGTAATAGATGAAACACAAGACCGCGAGAAAATTTCTGAAGTGCCATCCACAGTATCAGAGGACTTGAGTGAGCAAAAGGAGCCAACAGTAGAAGATGTTGCTAGTGAAATCAATGAATCGAGAAGAGAATCGTCTTCAAAATCAGAAACCTTAATTGAGTATCGGAAAGAGTCAACTGTGGAAGATGTAGCTAGTGAGATTGAAGAATCAAGGAAAGAATCGTCCTCAAAATCAGGGACCTTAACTGAGCAGAAACAGTCGACAATCGAAGATGTAGCTAGTGAGATCAATGAATCAAGGAAAGAGTTGTCCTCAATATCAGGAGCCTTCACTGAGCAGAAAAGAGCCTACAGTAGAAGATCATGAAGCTAGTGAGATCAATGAGTCAAAAAAGGAGTCGTTCTCAAAGTCAGAAGACGCCTTCATTGCAGAGAAAGAGCCGACAGTGGAAGATGTAGCTAGTGAAGACAACGAATCTGGGAGGGAA
Source organism: Tyrannoseira gladiata (assembly GCA_027744355.1). Classification (NCBI taxonomy): domain Eukaryota; kingdom Metazoa; phylum Arthropoda; class Collembola; order Entomobryomorpha; family Entomobryidae; genus Tyrannoseira; species Tyrannoseira gladiata. Next base: position 5,748 of record JAHZNH010000807.1, read on the forward strand.
CAGTCCTCAAAATCAGGTGCCTTCACTGAAGAGAAAGAGCCAACAGTGGAAGATGTAGCTAGTGAAAACAACGAATCCGGGAGGGAACAGTCCTCAAAATCAGGTGCTTTCACTGCAGAGAAAGAGCCAACAGTGGAAGATGTAGCTAGACGGGAGGGAACTGTCCTCAAAATCAGGGGCCTTTATTCAAGAGCAAGAGCCGACGGTGGAAGATGTAGCTAGTGAAAACTCTGGGAAAGAGCTCTCCTCAAAATCAGGGGCCTTGATTGAGCAGAAGGACCAAACAGTGGAAGATGAAGCTAGTACGATTAATGAATCTGGGAGGGACTCGTCCTTAAAATCAGGGAAAGAACCATCGGTAGAAGATGAAGCAAGTGAAGGCAATGAATCTAGGAAGGAATCGTCCTTAAAATCATACGCAATGATTCAAGAGAAAGAACAACCATCGGTACAAGATGAAGCTAGTGATAAGAATGAATCAAGAACGGAATTTTCTTCGAAATCAGAGAACGTGAATGAAAAGAAAGATTCTGCCGTAGTAGAAGGTATTGCTAGTGAGGTGGTTGCACCAGAAAAAGAATCCAACTTAAAATTGGAGAGCTTGGTTGGACAGAGAGATGTAGAAGACATGGCTAATAGTACTGATTCAAATGTCAGTGAATCAGAACGAGACGCTTCTTCAAAGTCAGATAAATTAACTGAGGGAAAAGAACCAAGAGAAAAAGATTCTGTGGATGCAAATGTTAATGAAGTATCATCAAAATCCGAAAATCTGGAGGATTCGGAAAAAGTGGCAGAGAAGGAAGACAGTATTCATGCCGATGTCAGGGTTTCCAGCGTCGCTGAAGAATGTTCGAGTTCGTCTCTAGAGCAGCATAGTCAAAGTGATGAGGGGAAGAGTTTGGAAGTTGAAGCGGATGTGATCACAGAATCACTCTCTGTTCCTGAAGAAGAGCCTGTCATCGAAAAAGAAGAAGTCTCCCAGTCTAGTTCGGATCTTGAGACTGATAAGGTTGCTGCTGCGAACGAGATCAAGGGTCATTCAGAGCGTCCACTGGATGATTCCGTACCTGTATTTATGTCTCGTCCACGAAACAAACTGCAAGATGAAGCACAACCACCTCCTCCTCCACCACCACCAGAGTTAGATATGCAGTCGCAACCAATTATGAAACCACCGCCGCCCTACTCCCCCTCCAGCTCTTTTGACTCTACGAGCATTTCTTCACGTTCTTTGATGATATCCGTGGCGAAGGAGAAACTCGATAGGATAATTCGTGAACAGGTGAATCAAATGTGGGATACGTGGACTTTGGCAAGATCTTCATCCAAGCAGCTCCCAGACCTCAACCAAATCATGGCATCAAAGCAGGACCATTACAGTGCTCCCACGAGTAACAGCAGCAACTCCAATATCGACGTGGATTGCATAGCCTCAGCAGTTGAAAACTTTGATTCTCTACTTTGGCATCTGGTGTACGACACAATTAAGGACACTCTTCACGGTGAAACGCACACACTTCCATTGATCGAAAGGGTGCGTCCAGGTCCTCTTGCTCTGCAAGCGCAGTCGCTCCGCATCCCGAAGACGAAAGAACATCTAATCACGATCGTCCGAGAGAAAGTTTTGAAAACTGTTCCTCCTGCATTTTTTAGTGATAGCAGTCCTGAGGAGTGGTTAACACATGGTGCTAATGTTCAGAAATCCAAGAAGTGGTGTTCTCGACCCAGAGAGCTTGTGGATGAAATCCTGCTTGAAGAATTAGAAAAGGAGAATTACCAGTGGACCGAATGGTGGCCGGAAGAGAAGATTATTATTCAAAACACTACTAACAGCATTCTCCGAGGTTTAATCAGGAATGCTCTAGAGAAACGCAAGTACGTTTATGAACAAGGATGGGCAAAGTGTCTCAGCTTTAAATATGATGTGATTAGAGTAAGTTGAAGTTTAATTAAATTTTAATTGACTTGAAGAATTCATTGCTAATTTCTGTCTTGTTTCTCTATTTTTGAAGGATTCGCCGCAAAGGACCTTGGTAGATTAAAAACCTTCGTAGGACTGTTAAGAGAGCCTCTGACAACCTTACTAATGCTATTACTTCGTATTTCAAGTTCCGTTCTGATAAAACCAAGCGCCAGTTCCTTAAGTACACGATGAGATGAATAATGTAAAATAAACTAAGATATTAATAGTTGCGTCACCGTATTATTTTTCTAAACCGCAGTTAGTGAATTAAAATCAATGCAATTCATTATCTTAAGTTTAATTTTTCATTTCAAAACTTTCTAGTAGTAATAAATAAAAATGAAACGCATATATCATTCTAAAATTAAAACCAGTCTTTGGAAATTTTTATTTCGCACGTGTAAGAAATACATGTATAAAATATATTCAATATTTAATGTAAAATTGCTGGAGCAGTATATAAAATATTTAACAAAAGTTAACAACGTATAATTACATTATAAGTATGAAGTTTGTAAGCTTAATTATTTCGCCAAATTGGGTTCGCCTTGCTTGGAGCATTAACTTCTAACGTCACTTTTCCCGTGCGTGGTTTTGCCCAAGTTGGTGGTTTCTTTGCTAGAACTGATGTTTTCTTGGTCATTCCCGTCGCTGGATTCCTGTTTTCTGAGTCGTCGCACTCTCCCGCTTCGGTATTCGCGCTCCCCTGATGAGTTCCACCAGTTTTCTCTGTGATCGTGTCTAATTTGTCTTGCCTCGACCGCCCCAGTGAATAGTTCACATTTGAGCCATTGATCCTTTCAAATCTAGAGGATAGGTCGTTATCTAAGGGAGTCGACGTGCTTTGATAGATATTCATCCATGAGGGTGTCCCGTTCGGTAGCGTGTTTTGTTGATTCATAGATGAGTAAAGGCCGCCTTGTCTGACTGATCCATTTAATGCAGCTGTCGAACTACCATGCGGGTCAGAGTAATCAGCAGCACCGGCGGAGCGTGCACGAAGTAATGCTGAGGACACTGAAGGAACTTGTCCAGCAGCTGCAGCAGATTGCATGGTTTGACGAAACTTGTTTAAATTCCCTAATCCTTGAAGTTCGTTGAGCTGCTTGTTTAGCCAAGAAATCATGTTTTCATTTGATTTGATGGTCTTTTCCAAACTTTCTATTTGTTCATGATATTGAGCAGCTTCCTTTTTCGCCGTTTCTTCCGCCTCTGTGAGTTTTTCAACGACGGATTTTTGTTCCGCTAACGATGCTTCTAAATCCCGTATCTGCTTTTCCTGATCCCCAATTCTGCGTTCCTGTTCAAGTGTTATCTGAACTTGCATCTTGCATTTTTGATGAAGACTTCTGATGTCATCCTGCAGTTTCTTGATGATCTCGTTGGCCTTAATTAGTTCACCGGACACGCTCTTATTTACACTTTTGATCTTTTCCACTTCTTGCACCAGCTTTGCAGCGTTATCTTCCAAAAACTTTTTTTGCTCAGATATTTGTTGAATGTAATCCTGCTGTCTCTGGATGGTACTCTGCTTCTCTTTGAGATCTGCCTCCAGTACGGTTATCCGATTTTGGAATGAATTAACCATCCGTTGCTTTTCGTGGTAATCGCCATCCAGTTTCTCGTTTTGCTTTCGAGCTAGGGTGATTTCCTTCTGGAGAAGTTTTAAATCGTCTTCAAGATTCTTTACTCGGCCCGAGTAAGCCTGTAATGTCGTTTCGTTCTTGAATTTTGTTTGGATGAGGTCACGGTTTTCTTGTTCCAATGAAGAAATTCGAGCTTCCAACGCTGATGTAGTCTGAATACAAAACACGGTAAAAAAAAGTAAAATCAAATTCACTTTCATGACCAAACATTGATATCACAAAAACGTAGCTATAATAATATAAATATTTATGATGATGTTGAATCATGGCTCACCTGCGAATGCTTCCTCTCGATTTCCTGCCTTTCATTCTCAAACTTGGCAGCGAGTTCATTTTGCATCTTCAATAGTTTCTCCTTCTCCACCGTCATGTCTTGGAAGTGTTTGTTGGACAGGAAGCTTGTCTGATTATGAATCTCTTCCTTTAATTTTGCTAACTCCTCATTTTTTTGCTCCACCAATCCCTTCAGACGATTAACCTCTGCTTCTAAAGTTGTACTCAGGTGGTTATATTTTTCTTGCCATAAATTGCAATCCTTCTTCAGACTGGTAGTCACATCTGCGAGGTATTTCTTGATTTCTAGGTCCGTCCCTGGATTGATTTGCAAGCTGAGATGGCACAAATATTTGAAGGGATTCGACTCGACGATATCCAAAACTGTAAAAGGAGAAAAACAAGATTAGGAGAAGATTAAAATTTTACTCGTGGCAGCAATGTATCATTTATTTGTTTCACTTCAATTTATCCTTACCAGAGTTCATTCCAATTTTCAAGACTATGAGGAATTTTGGTCCACCATTCATGACACAGTTCTTCTCATCAGCATCCTGATTCGGGTCACATTTCTCCAGCAATGTTATCAACTGATTTGGAAATCCGAAAAAGTCAACCAGCAATCCCTGCTGGCTTTTAATCATTGGATAGTCTGCCTCGGTGATTCTCAAGTGATAAAAAAACGTAGGGTTCTCATCATTCGTGATACGAAGGCATATCTCTCGGTGGGGATTCATGGTTCCTACGTTCGGGGATGGATACGTCACTGTCAGTCGGACCACTTCCCTTTGCTCTGATGATGATGATGGGGGATTCCGCGATGATGATCCTGACACTGCATCGAAAGGATCTCTGAAAAAGTCTGTTGAGAATGAACCACCTTGGTGCCGTTGCCCATCACTTATTACACCGTTATTCACGTTCTGAGAACTGTTACCAGCGACGGGAGGTGAAGTTGATGAAGAGAAGCCAGAGACTTTTCGAATAGAAAGGGGTAACAAACGTGTAAACTTTGATATACCAGTACCCTCCATCTTTTAATTAAACTTTTTGGAATGAAACGGCAAAAAAGTAAAACTGCGACACTACATATTATAAAATAAATAATTGTAACAATTTTATTCAATTAAAAACTTTTTCATGCAGACAATGAACCAAGTATGTTGTCGATGTTGATATGATGCTCTGTCAAAATAAGAAAAACCCCCTTCACAGCTTATTTCGCGCCTTTTGCAACGAAAACATTCGAGCTTTATGGTTATAAAAAACGAAAGGATTGAGGATTGATGTTCCAGTAAAAAACAAGGGCAAAGAATTCAGTTCCAAATGTTTTTCTTATTTTGACAGAGCATCATATCAACATCGACAACATACTTGGTTCATTGTCTGCAT
>JAHZNH010000810.1:0-12901 GCA_027744355.1 Tyrannoseira gladiata
GAAACTTTTTTACGCTTTTCTCAGTTCTGAGGTATTCTGCCGACACGGGGGGATATATTAGAAAAAGAAGATATATTTCCTTGTCTTCATCATTCTGATCAATTTCCCCCTGTCAATAAAAAACCGCTCCTTGTGTGCTCCAGGTCCCCGAATACTACCTACCTAAAACTGATATCTGTTTGTTTTCTTTTAAAAAGAAACCGAAATCCTCCCACTTCTCAATCCCCAATTCTGCTTTCTGCTATTCACTTCACTCTAAATGTATGCCTGTTTGTCGTTATTTGCAATTTTCCTGAGCTTTCCGTTTTCCCGAAAAACCGCAAAAGAAAAGAAGATGGGAAACAAAGTAGCGCGCGGCTTCGGTGAATTGTAAAGAAATGAAGAAAAATGTTCCTCTTTCACTTATTGCGCCAGACAGGGACAATGAATCATGACAAAAAGGAAGGAGAGATGGGAATGAATAAAAACCTGTCCTGGAGGAGGAGGAAGAATCATTGGAAGATTCCCGACAGGGGAAGTATCAAATGGTAGGGTTTTGTGATTAAGGTGAATCAAAGTTTTCCATTCAGAAGATTACTACACAATAATTATTTCGAATTGGACATAGATTCAGTAATCAAACTTTAGCTAAATACTTTAACGGCGTCTAAATACTTCTAAACAAGTAAAAAGTTGCGTTTTCTGGAGCCACTTTTTGAGACATCCGCAATACATCTGATCTATTTCCACTTCCTACTTTCATCATCGAGTTCTCTAATGAAGTCCAACTTTTTTTCGAGAGAAAGCTTTTCTAATTAAATATGGTTGTTTCTTTGTCCCCCCGGTGCACTATTGCTCTAACTATATAATACTTCGCCTCCTCTCCAATGGAATAATCATTCACATCCACCAGCCCAACAACATCCACCAATTTTCTTTGTCCCACCAGTCTTTACTTAAGAGTCCCACATGGTTTCCATCCTTCTTTTTCCTCCTAGGAGAGAAAAACTCGGATGAAGTAAAATCGAGTCCAAGGGGGTTTTGGGGGAGGGGATTATTAGGTGGAATCGAGTTCTCTGATGAAGTCCAACTTTTTTTCGAGAGAAAGCTTTTCTAATCAAATATGGTTGTTTCTTTGTCCCCCGGTGCACCATTGCTCTAACTATATAATACTTCGCCTCCTCTCCAATTGAATAATCATCCACCAGCCCAACAACATCCACCAATTTTCTTTGTCCCACCAGTCTTTACTTAAGAGTCCCACATGGTTTCCATCCTTCTTTTTCCTCCTAGGAGAGAAAAACTCGGATGAAGTAAGCAACAAAGGGCGAGCACACCACCACTCCACCCGATCCCAGTCATCATTTTTGTAACTGATGGCATGAAAGAAATTAAAAGCCAAAAGTCAGATGTTTATAGGGAAACATACCTCACCAAAAACGACTCAATTTTCCAAAGTTCCCATTCCACAAGTCCAGAATACAAAGTACACATTACACAATCGGGAAGGAGAAGTAGGGAAAGCAGCTACTCACTCCACTTAGAAAAAAAAGGATGTAGTCATCTTCTTCCTTCTTTCAAAAGAGTTTTTCACTCAATTTCTCGAGAAGGGAATAACATCTGCCTTCCTCCAAAACCAAAGGAAACTCCGAGCTACTTTTTTTCCGGCGAATGTGTGCGGATGGCAATGGGATGCGATATAATTTTATTCGTTTTCATTCAGCGTTTTTCCCCTTTGGAACAAGGAAGGAGATTGGGGAAGAAGACGAGAGACATTAGAGAGCAAACCAAACCACCACAAACAGTCTCTTCCAAGAAGAAGAAGACATTAGACAAAAAAGTATCTGTTATTATTGCTTTGAATAGGTAAAAAGGCAGTGGTAATATGGTATTGTTGGCGGTGAAGTGAGGGTGGCGGTGGTGGCTCACTCACTACTACTGACTCTGGCTTTTTGGGATTGGGATGCGGTAATATAGTGGCTTTTGATACATGTGTCAAGTCAAGATTCAAGAGTAAATCAAGCGCCAAGAAAAAGAACTTCTTCTTCTTCCCTGTCCTTCCCTCCATTGGATTTCCTTTGAGAAGAGAGCACAAGGACTTTTTAGTCAGATGGGAGAAAACGATTTAATCTATTTTTCTCCTCCGTGGCCCCGACCAGATAGCCGGAGAGTGGAATGCACTAAGTTGGAAATTGGAAGTTGCGAGAATAGAATACATTCTTTTTTTGTTTTCTCTCGGATAAAGACTTTTCATTAATGGACTAAATTAATGCTGTATAAAAGATGCATTACGGAATACAAAATAAACTGCAAAAGTTTTTGTCCTCCTTAGCTCCTCAGGAGATATCACTGGGTGCGTTTTAATTCAATCAGGGGAAACTTTTCTTAATCAGAAGACGAATGAGGAAGAGGAGGAATATGAGGGAACACAATGAGGAATAGAGTAACTAAAAAGTAATTCAAGGAAAATGAACCAAGAGTCATTAGAACAGAAAAGAATCGAAAATTGTGGAGGACTGTCGGATTCCCATCAAGAATAGTTCACTCTACTGGATCTTAGATTTTTTTGATAAATGGAGGGATTCATTCCTCCAGATTTTCCCTGGAAAAGGAATGATTAATCCACTCCCGGCCAAAGCTAGTAAACTTGTTTCAAGGTAAAAAAATTCTGCTTCCGTGAAAAACTCCCGAGCAAGTTTCTGGAACCAGTCAAGCCCTTCTTCACTCTACTTAAATACAAGGAGTAAGAAAAAACTAGAGAGACGAATTTTTTCAAAAGTTATGATAGCAGCTTCGCTTAATCTTACTGTCTGTCACTTTCCTCCTTTTCCATCATCGTTCTACACAGTCAGCATACATAATCACCCATTTAGATAAAAATCACAGGGAAAAATTCTCCCGAGAATTTTTTCGCCTTTGAGTGAAACAACACGTCCCTTAATTAATAATCAGGAGCGGCTTCACTTCAGCTTCACGCATCCCCACCATCTCACTTTCAGAAAAGAACCCGCCCGCCCGCCTTTCACTAAAACACAGGCTTGGTGACGATGATGAAAGGTTGGCAAATTAATAACGATGATAGTTTTTTCCTCATCCTGCCTAATTTTTTTCTCCTCTTTTTTTCTCCGTAGCGGTGTTACCTCCTTCTCCCATCCCTAGTTTTTTTGTGTACGTTAAAAAAATTAAAAAAGATGACATGCCAAGAGCAAAAAGAATCACTTCAACTTTCTTCCCCACTTTCCCCATATTTTATTCCTGAATAAAAATGGGAAGACTGATGATGATGATGAGGAGTGCTCCGCTTTTAATTAAATCCTATTATAGGATTCGTGCCAGGAAAAAATAGGTTTCTGATTAAAAAATTAGTCAAAGACAAGACTCCGGCTCTTTTTTTCCAGGGGAGAAATAAGAGCAAAGGTCTCCTTCTCGACGGTACAGTAGTGGCACGCATATCTAATTTTTTTTCTCGGGAAGATAAAGAAGAAGAAGGGAGCTATATTCACCGTACTCGTCATCGTCTCCTCCTCCGCCACCACCGCTTCGAACTTTTTTTTGGGGTAGGCCATCCCCCGTATTTACGTTTTTCCCGGGATATTTTTCCTTATTAATCGTCATTATAATATGCATAAAGGACAAAAAACTCCGCGTTTTTTCTCCGATCCCTATCTCATCATTTCAGGAGAGGAAAAAATGTTTTCTCAGGAAATGAAAGAAACAAACGAGGCTAAATTAGTCATTCAGTCAACACAGAAAAAAAGTTTTCGGGCTTTGCACTTGGAAGGCTATGCATACGGGCCCGTGAGTACATGAGACACACCACACCACCACCACTACTACTACTACTACAGTATTATTTGTCGTCTGTCGTGTATGCATGACTTCCCCACGGCATCAGAAAAAAATATCTTTCTTTTTTTCACGTAAAATTGTACGTAAAAACAATATAGAGTGGAGTATAATAGCTAGTTAAAGCGAACACTTAGTTTAGTCAAGTGTGCTTTAATAGGGCTAATTTGTAAGGGAACGAGGGAAAAAATTACTATTTTTTCCTACGGTTTCCTCCACTCCCTTTATTAATGAAAGAAGGAATGAATGAAAGGAGTATCATTCATTTACACTTTTTTTCCAACTCATCCGGAATGGAATGGAAGACTATGCGAGAGTTGGAGTTTAGTCGTCGTCGTCATCATCATCAATGATGGAGCTTTTTTACACGCTCAGGTTCCCCAGGCTGGAACTGGAATTTATTCACTTGCCTGGAGAAATGAATCCCTTTAGATGAAGTATTATTATGGAGCTCCAGAAGTGGCAATCGCGTCAAGGGTTGTGACATAGTCCCGAGAAGAAATCAGTCAGGTTCGTAATTCCTAATTTGAAGAAGCTTTTCATCATCGTCATCAAACTTCATTTCCTCTTTCTTTTTTTCCGCTAGACTTCTCCCAATCTCGAAAAATAACACGGGGAAATGGAGATAAATTAGCTAGAGAGCTAGTAGCAAAGCTAACTCAAGGAGAAAGAAGGAAAAAAATGACGATTACTGCTCCGACTTGAGACAGCGACTCGCACTACAGCTCCAATTAAAATTAAAAATCAAGGGATTCGAGATTGAGGTTTCCCTCTCTGTAATTTCTTCTCTCCTCAACGGTAGATACATGAGTGCGTTGATGCTGATTGCGATATTTTCTAAGGAACTCGTCGAATTGGGATGGAACAATACAATAGTAAGTAGAGTGGAGTGATGAAGAAAGGCAAAGAACCGATTTACCATCATATCACCATACCATGCCATACCACTGCACTCCAATTGATTAGCATACGGTCTAGTGAGCAACTTGTGGCATTTGTAAAATGTCCTTCTATTGTCTCAGGAAATTGTGAATAACCCACGTAGGGCATATTTTCGGGGTATTGTTAACTCGTGGAAAATGTGCTTTCCTCAGCGCTGGTATGTGGAAGACCTTCGTAATTTGCTACGTGTACGAAATAGTTCAATGACAAGGAAAAATGAGTTGTAGTGGTGGAAATTGATGACGGCATTCTCACTCGTAGGCTCACGTTGCCCCAGTAAAGGAGAAACAAAAAGTGGAGTCGGTGGGTGGGGGGAAGAAAGCATTAACCAAAAAACGTAAATAAATATTCCAAGGACTGACTCAATTTTCCCCGTAATTTCATTGCGGGAATGCATCTATTTGCTCAAGACCAAAAGCACGGGGAGAAGAAAATCTGGGGAAGGTAAACAAAGTGTGAAAATACAATTTAAACAATGTTCTCGGGAAAAAAGTTTCCATTTCAATGCAACTAACTAACTCGAAAACCTGTTTCATATTCCACTGGAGAAGCAAAGCAAAGGAGGAAAAGAATCTGCCAAGAAGCGGTAAAATGGGGCATAAAGATAAAAAATTCAGTTGACGCAACACCTTTTTTCCACCCTCGGCTTTCCCCGCTCTGATCTTTTTCACTGGAGTGAGGAAGCAAAGGCAAATATTATCTACCTTGTATCATCTACCTATCTGATTCTGAGATCCCCATAATACGATGAAATATGGCGTTTGCTAAAAGCTCAGGCGAAAAATATGAGTGAAGGGAGCTCAGCTGAACTGACTGAGCTGCTGATCTTTCCCCGAGAATATTCAGCAATATTAGCTACAAGCTGAGAGAAGGAGAAGGGGATTTTTTCCCTGGGAAGTTATAAGATCGGATTTGGAAATCCAATAAAAGCCCCTGAACCATGGAGAAGAAGGTGCTTTAAATGAGGTTAAGAAGCTCTATAAAAGTGAAACTGGGGCTGTGATAATAGGATTCTTCATCACACCGGGGGAAATATGTGATTGCCTCGAGAGAAGGGAAGTGTCAAAGGTTTTCCGTTCCAATTCATGTTCAGCTGCTCTCTCTCTCTTCCATATCTTCTCTCAAGGGTTTCTATCAAGTGCTCTTGATCCCGGCAATAGGTAGGTAAAGAACCTTACGACACGACTCCACTCACTACTACTACAGTCACCTTATTGGCATCATCCTTTAGACACGAACAAAGACACGCTAGATTTTTTTTTCCTGGGAAGACATGTCAGGAGAAAAAAAATATCCTTTGCTGGGGCATAAGGTAGAGAAAAAGAAGAAGATCGGTTCGAGTAAACAATGAGAGCTCTTTTGAGAGTGAGGGAAAAGGTTGAATTTTCTCCTTCTTTTCCTTTTCACCCAAATCACGTTGAAAATTCTCCTGAACAGGTCCGCAGTGGGATGGAATGTCTGTGTGTATGGTGGTGGCTGGCTGCCGCCGCCGCCGGTGAGTATTTTTACTTTGATGGAGTTTACTTTTCTCTTCCGTCATGTCACGTCAAGCCAAGCCAAGCCAAGTCAGGGAGCGTTTCCAACCTTTTTCCTCCTTTATACCTTTTTTCCCACTAGTGCTATATTTGGTTGGTTTTTATGGTGGTTGAAGCGAGAAAATCAAATAAATTTCCCTCGATTTCTCTCCTGTCACTTCCCTTTTTCCCAGGCTCAGGTTAAAAAACCTGACCTGAACTTGTAGCATTCTTAGAGTGAGTGAATGTAAGTACATATGCGTGTGTGTGTTGTAACAAAGTAACAAAGCGGAACAAAAAGGGGAGCAAAAAAAGAACGTGAACGTGTGTGGATGGCCGCCCGCGTGAGGACTTTCGGCATTCTTCATTTTGGAAGACATACCTTTTCTTCTCCCAGTAGTAGTTCTGATAAAAATAGGATGATGCGCCCCCATACCTTTCCACACACTTACTATTTCCTACGGACATCTCCTCTTTGACGGAATGAGAAATTCCTTCGCATCTCCGTGTCTCTTTTTTTCTGGGGTAGTATTGCAACAATGAACCCTGGGACTTCGTGATGTGATATGTGATCGTGAGAGAAAAATTGGCGAAGTCTGTCAATCCATGATAAATACACTTAGGAGGAGCAGAGAAAAAAAGGTATGCGCATCACCACCACCCCTTCAAGTCCATAAATGAAAGAGAAGTTCACTATCCTGTCTACCGACTTGACTGGAGTGGAGCAGATCGAACCGAGCCAAGCCGTTGAATAATGATAGATTGTCAGAAAGTAATCATTTTCATCCTTGAACGAAGTTATCCTCTATTATGCATGATGATCGTTCTTCACTCCAACGTAATTCGATATTGTACCTTCGACATCAGCACGTCTTCCGGTAGGGCATAGTCCCCTCACCCGAGAGAAGGGCGTTAGCAAAAGCAGCGGCAGCAAAAAAAAGCTTTTTCTTGAAGGCGCAAGCATGAACGAAAAAAAGTGAGGAGTACATTTTTCCCCTGTCTTACCTTCTTTGTCGATTGTCAACTTGTCAGACTTGGGCGAGTGGACATTATCATTCTGGTTCTGTGTTTGGTGGCGACTTGGTCTTTTATTGGTCTGAGCATGTTGACTGTCCTCTCCTCCGCCGCCGTTTGCCTTAATCCGTTTACTTCTCCTTGTCATCTTGGCCGGTGGGGATGGTGGGGAAGACGAAGCCTGTGCATTAGGAACTGAAGCCGACGCTACTGCTACTGCTGAGGATGATGATGATGTGGATGATCGCGTAGTCCTTTCAACGATATCAGGGGACGTCGTCGTCGTCGTCTCTGAAGGACTCATCTTCATCCCATTCTGAGTTTTCTCGGTACTCTTTCTGGAAGACTTGTGATTATTGTTGTTGTTTTCCTTGGAACTTCTCGAGCCCCGAACGAGGACGCTATCTCCTTCCTCCACATCACTTTTCTTAGCCTTATTATTATTAGTACTGTTCACATCCTGTGACAATAAGAGATCCTCCTCCGCCTCTGAAGACACACTGGTGGCTGGACTGTTCACATCATTCTGCTCCGAAGTGCATGCATCCTCATCTATAACCAACTCCTCGGACTGCTCCTGCTCCTCCAGTTCTGTAATCAGAGAGATACAAAGAAAATATCATATAGCATTATTTTTTTTTGATGATCTAATGACAATTTCATTTTCCTATTTGGTTTTGATGAGAAATAGAAACAGGTTCTCCTCTCATCTCATCATCTTTTTCCCGTTCATTTTCCCAAATGGAAGAAATACAGGATTTTTTTCTAATCTCTTTAACGTCTCCTCCCGCCCAGATGCCCACGGAAAGGGGATCCAATAATTCTGTATTGATGGAGATGACAGGGTAGAATGACCACCTCAAGAGTATCTCGCAGCACTGGTGGAATTGCGATCATGGCTTTCCCCGGTGATTGCATTACTTAAGTGGAAAAGATGGATCATCTGGCAAAAAATAGTGACAAATTACGTCTGGATCTGGGAACAAGGAGGGCAAAAATAATTCCCAAAAGTGGAGAACCGAACCCAATTTGCTGCTTCCTGCGATCATCATCTCACATCAAAACAGAAGGACAGGAAGAAACAAAAAAAAAGTGTGCACTAGTAGTCGTAGTAGTGGTATCCATCCATCCCGAGGTACCACCTCTGGATTCTCCCTTTCTCCAGATAAATTAGATGAATCTGTCAACCGAAACCGTGCCATGTGACTTTTTTTTCTTTAGTTTTTTTACTCAAGTTTGATCAGGAAAATTACAACATCTTCCATTTTATTTACTCCGCTTGACTTTCCCTTCTATTCTGCTGCGTCAGGGAAAATGCAGTCTCAGAGCAATAATGTTAACTCGTCAAACTTGTTGTTTCTCCATTCCTTCTGTAGCTTTTTCATTAAATGCGAAAAAAATACAACTCGTGAGTATTCCTATCAGAATTCCATCATCCAGAGAAATACTTATGAAGGGAGAAAGAATATGATCATATCACAAAAAAATTGAACTTACTTATCAACAAGAAGTCAAACGGATCATATCATGAGAAACGAAGGAGAATAATATCAATAAGCCCAGGACGGGCACAGCATGTTTCCCATGCTAATAAAACCCAGAGGAAAAGCTCAAACACGTTCATCACCAGCAGAATATAACTACGCAGAAGAATTGCGAGGTATAAACAGGGACAAGCTGTCACGTCATACCGAGCACTATAGATACTTTCCCTGCTTCATTGTCACGCATCAATATCCAAAAGGAGAAGGATGGATTGGATGAGCATGGGAAATGAAATTAAATTGATTGAACAAAATAAGAAAGATTCTTCACATGTGCATGTGGATTTGGATCTCATGCACTTTTACTTCAGTTACTATTTCCTCCCAGGGAATTCCCATGCATAATTTAGCCCATCAAGGTAGTAATACTGCTTAACAAAAACTGAGAGTATCGGTGATGCAATCATGTAGGTTAAATCAAATTGCCCAGAAAGAATTACGAAATTAGACAATCCCTTTCTCTCAGATTTATTCCACTTTAAATCCAAAACATATGACCAGAGACACTAAATAGTGTAGTATCATCTCTCTCCTACATACGCACACATGTCCCATTCAAGATTCCAGATGTTTGTGTAAAGTCAAGTGTCAGAATGAAGAGGAAAAGAATTCTTCTCATCTTATCGCTCTTGTCATTCCAAAGAATAAATCGAATGAACAAGATTCATCATCCACATATGCTCCGTTTTTTAAATTTAGATTCATTCAAATCAAACCTTAAACATTTTCCTCTATGACGCAATAGTATGAAACAATATTATCATGTAGGTTAAATCAAATTGCCCAGAAAGAATTACGAAATTAGACAATCCCTTTCTCTCAGATTTATTCCACTTTAAATCCAAAACATATGACCAGAGGCACTAACTAGTAGTATCATCTCTCTCATAAGTACATACGCACACATGCCCCATTCAAGATTCCAGATGTTTGCGTAAAGTCAAGTGTAAGAATGAAGAGGAAAAGAATTCTCCTCGTCTTATCGCTCTTGTCATTCCAAAGAATAAATCGAATGAATTTAAGTAGAATGTACAAGATTCATCATCCACATATGCTCCGTTTTTTAAATTTAGATTCATTCAAATCAAACCTTAAACATTTTCCTCTATGACGCAATAGTATGAAACAATATTCTTGCCAGCATTCCTAACTTAATCATATCATTTTCCTATCACGCTGCTTATCAACTATTTTATGCAATATGAATTTCTCACAACTTTCTTTACGTATGCAGCTCAACCCACCGCCAGTACTCTGGGCGTACTTCTTTTTTTACCACGATCCTTTTACCCTCCATTTCGTTTCTACTTATCAACTCATGAAATCTAATAACAATGATAGTATTTTTTATATGAGTAAACATTTCACACACTTACAGACACAGAGACAGACTTCATGTAAAAATTCCCTATTTCGTTTTTTTCCTTCCTCTTCCAACATTTCATTACAGGGGAAACAAACGAGCTTACTTATTCGTGTACTTTTACGTATGTATTTATTCCCTTCCTGTCGCTTTCGCTTCTTGCCCCCCTCACATCACAAATTTTCTCCTTCCTCCTCCAACATTTCATTACAGGGGAAACAAACGAGCTTACTTATTCGTGTACTTTTACGTATGTATTTATTCCCTTCCTGTCGCTTTCGCTTCTTGCCCCCCTCACATCACAAGAATGTATCGCACTTCCAAAGACATGGAGAAGAGCACATCTCAAGCTGATTATCACATTCAACAATTCCAAAACTAGCGTGATATTATTATTATTTTTTCTCCTCATCCAACTTCCTCTTTCAACTTCTTCCTCCTCCCTTTTGTTTTGTTTTATTGCCGTTGCTGTCCTTAGCCTATTTTTACGGAGGAGAAAGTTACAGCAAAGCACCCCACACACCACCATCACGCTTCTTAAAAAATGTAGACGTTTTTTTTCCTCACTCAAGTGGCATCAAGGCAGGAAAGAAAGAAGTCGTTTCCCATCCTGGAAAAAAATACATAAGCGCGTGCTATTCCAAACGTGAGTATTAGTCCGGGTAGTGGCGTTTCCTACATACAATTATATTTATCTTTTTTCCTCTTCTTCTTGGCGACTTGACGTACGTGGATGGCTTGTAACTAGCGAAATTGTTCACTTCCCCTACATGTTATTACATTATAATAATAATATTACTTGGTGACTTTCTCTTCAAGTGTCTACTTCAGGGTATCAAGGCAATTTTCATAAGCGCTTTCTTAGAGGTACTACTCCTACAACATTCCATTCACAATTCTTCCTCCACGCTCAATTTCTTTTTTCTCTTTTTTTTATTTTTTCAAAGGAAGAAAAGGAGTGTCATCCTTCCAACTATCTAAAGTTGAGGAAAAAAACGCCAGTGCTGCTGCTACTTTTTTTCTCTTCCCCATATAAATAAAAAAGTACATGGCCATCACCATCACAGGCTTTACTATCAGGGTATCAAGGCAATTTTCATAAGCGCTTTCTTAGAGGTACTACTCCTTACTCCTACAACATTCCATTCACAATTCTTCCTCCACGCTCAATTTCTTTTTTCTCTTTTTTTATTTTTTCAAAGGAAGAAAAGGAGTGTCATCCTTCCAACTATCTAACTTGAGGGAGAAAAACGCCAGTGCTACTGCTACTTTTTTCTCTTCCCCATATAAATAAAAAAGTACATGGCCATCACCATCACAGGCTTTACTCCAGTCACACAGTGGATCATTGAAAAAGCTTTACGGAAGCTTGGCATTTTCTCTCCTCACTTGACATTATACTCGACTGAAAAAACGGGATTTTTTCTTCTTCTTCTCCACACTCACAACTTTCTCCATGAATGAGTGAGCGAAATCGCAATGGACTTATTTTTTGCGTGTTCCCTGCCTCAGCAGCAGCATTATTAGTTTGAATGCCTCATTCTCATAAATGCATCCCCAACTTCGAAAGACTTCCACGCGTCCGTCCATCCATCCAAAAGGGAAGAAAGAGAAGAAATCTTTCGGGAAGAACATTTCATATACATAACATGAATGAAAAAAGCGGCGGTGGGTGATGCGACCAAGCAACGGTGCTTTTTTTTATACTGGTCGTGGAAGTGGTGGCAGTGGCGGTGGTGCTAGCGGTAANAAGAAGAAATCTTTCGGGAAGAACATTTCATATACATAATATGAATGAAAAAAGCGGCGGTGGGTGATGCGACCAAGCAACGGTGCTTTTTTTGTACTGGTTGGTCTTGGAAGTGGTGGCAGTGGCGGTGGTGCTAGCGGTAATAATACAGATTACATTTAGAAAGTAATTTATTGAGTCCTAAAGAAAAAACTACAGGACTTACACTGTTCATTTGCCTGAATAAAAAGGGATCCGAGGAACTACTACTAATGCATTATTGCATTCACTCACTCAGTCAGCCTCTAAGCTTGTGCCTTTTTCTCTCCCATTATTATGGCAATGACAATAATAGTAATAATACCAGTTAGTTAGCTTCTCCCATCTCCAGTCCATTTTTTCGGGAGAAGGGCAGCCTCCAAAAAAATGTATTTCCACCCTGCCTTGGTTTTGGCCCTGCTACTTACTTACTTAGTAGTTTCTTCTTCCACTATTTTCATTTTTTTCTCTCCTCCGAAACCATTTTATGGAAGGGGTTTTCCCGGAGAACAAACTAGAATTGAAATAAAAGCCGTTTCCCCATAGAAAAAAATATAATAATGCACTTTCACTTGATCCAGGTTTTTTCTCTCTTCATTGTCCTCTGTGTGTGTACAGCCATTTTTACTCATCCCATTATTACATTTTTTTCTCTCTATCTCTGGATGCTCCTCACTTGCCCACTATACCTTATTATTGCATTTTCCCCCGTTGGAGGCTGCAGAGAAAGAAATCCACGTTATTTCAAACAATTGTCCCAATATATTTTAAGTTGATTGAGGGAGAGCTTGCCTGCTCAATTCACTCGCTCACTTTTTTTCTCCCCTGAATTACATTACATTTGAATACTGCGAGATGCTCAGCCCACTTTTACGAATTATGTCATTATTATTATTGTACTGCCATTCTCGTCGTCGTCATCACCATCTCT
>JAHZNH010000811.1:0-18378 GCA_027744355.1 Tyrannoseira gladiata
AAGTTTCCCGAAGGTTTGTTCGTGAAAAGCCAGTCATCCAATCCACTCCTGTAGGAAAATGAAGCCACTGCCACTGTTATAACTTTTAACTCTTGATGAATTTTTTTTCTTCCCAAAATCTGAGCCGTGCCAGTCATAAAGGGAAAATGTTATGGTATGGCTGCGACCCTTGACGAGCCCCATTATTCTCATTTCACTCCATCAATTTATTATTTCATTAATAATTCCCCAGACTGCAACGCACGCACGTGTGCAGTATTAACTTTTCTTCAGTCAACTCAAATCTAATTTCATTTGAGTGGAGTAGAAAGAAGAAATCCCACCCACCGCCGGATCAGAAGGGTGAAGGTGAACTTAGGAGGAGAAAAAAGAAATTACTCTTCCAAAAAAATTTCTTTACTTCATCCATTCCATTCCATCCCATGCTCACATCTCATAAAGGATCCCCTGGTGAAAGAGCACAAAGTCAATATTTTCCTACAGAAAAGCCTACATTCCATACTATACAAGACCAGGCCAAAGCCAAACCAAACCACACCAGTTATCGCACACCAGCTTTTCCCTCCTCGCAGTGTGCTCCCATTATGGACTGGGGACTGGATTGGATTGGATTGAACTGGATGGAACGGCGGATGGATAGATGAAAAGATGGACAGACAAGAAAATTTTGGGATCGCTGCAATGCAACGGCTTCCACAAGTCAAGTCAGGCCAAGCCACACCACCAAGCCCAACCGTGATTTTTCCCTTTCTTATCCGTTCCATTCCATCCCATGCTCACATCTCATAAAGGATCCCCTGGTGAAAGAGCACAAAGTCAATATTTTCCTACAGAAAAGCCTACATTCCATACTATAAAAGACCAGGCCAAAGCCAAACCAAACCACGCCACTTATCGCACACCAGCTTTTCCCTCCTCGCAGTGTGCTCCCATTATGGACTGGGGAGTGGATTGGATTGAACTGGATGGAACGGCGGATGGATAGATGAAAAGATGGACAGACAAGAAAATTTTGGGATCGCTGCAATGCAAAGGCTTCCACAAGTCAAGTCAGGCCAAGCCACACCACCAAGCCCAACCGTGATTTTTCCCTTTCTTTTTCTGTGAATAAACGCATCTGTTCGCTGAATTAGTTTGATAATAGTACTTACTTACTCCACAAAAACGATTCTTGCCCGTAAGCAAAGTAGCCGTAGCTGGTTGGGCTGCAGTGCAGTCGCTTCCATTCCCGAATCAGATGAATAGATGGGTGGGTGGTTGAACGGATGGACGATGAAGTCTCGAAGTCTCCCGCTTTGTTGCTTCCCCACCATTTTCCTTGTATCCATTATTTATGCATAATGCAATCATGTAACATGCCAGGCCAGCGTCTAACCTGATTTACCAATTAGGCTTGTAAACGGCTGTTGTCTGCCTTTTCCCATCTTCATCGTCGTCATTTTTGTCCTGCCTTCATCGCCAAGAAGAGAGAAGTCGATCGAATTTTCCTCAAGCTTTATAAGTACTCGTGAAAAAGTATCAACTACTGCTCGTAAAGTTTATGAAAGTTTACTGGCATGCAGAAAACCGAACTGTAGTGTAGACGGGCCGGGAGCAAACCGTTTCATTCCACTTTTACTTTCTACCATTCTCCTTACTCATTCATGGGCACAGTGCAAGCCAGTCGAAGGAAACGCAGGAGGTTGGTTGTAAAACGTTATTGTATTGTGTTGCAAATAGAAATGCCATTATATGATATGACCGCGTTCTTCATCAACAATGGGGGCTCCATTAAATGAAGTGGAAACGGCCGGGAACAGGTTTTTATTAAGGTAAATAACAAGTGGAGGTGAAGCGTTCCGGGAGCTTATGTATTCTTAAGTGGTCGTATCATATTTTTAGCGATTCTTTTCATCAGCAATGAATGGCAATGTAAATATGAAAAATGTATGACGCTCTTCAACTTTTCATATTCTTACTGTCAAGCAAATTTGAGCACGGTGAAATTTGAAACCTCGAAAACTTACTTCCACAGAAGCTAGCTCGTGGAATGGATGTTTTTGGCAGAAAATGGAGGAAAACATGAATGCATAAAAGAGCAGGGCATCCTGGCTGGCACCGCATAACATAACACAGGTAATTTATATTCATTGGCGTATGGTGATCATGATCGTGATCACGACCATGATCATATTCTCAGTTCGGTTGCGGGGTGATGACATGACAAGCAAGCGTATCATACAAAGTGAAGTTGACGTTAGAAAATTTGAGAAGCACGCTGTTCCGCTGCATCCTTTTCAAGGAATATTATTATATCGCGTCTTGATGAGGTATTAAAACTCTTGCCAGGTAGTAATCACGTCAAAAACGTGGCGCTATTATGCTTACCAGGTTTTTCGGGGGAAGGTAGATGCTGATGATAAGACGTACATTTTCCGTTTAGATGAGTTCCCCTCAGAAAAAAATGAGTGGCAGTGGCAGTCCATATTCAATGTCTGTTTATAGGGATCCTCTCGTTGAAATTGGATTTAAAGAGATTACATCTCCGTATAAAAAGAATAAGCAAGGTTGGAAGCTGGAATGAAACATGAGCATGACATGGCGATGAATGGTTTTTTGCAGAGGAAGAAGACGCTCCTATTTCTACGCATAAATATGTTATTCCTCTCTGGGAAATTTGAATAAGGAGAAGTACTTTTCCATGAAATCACAATCGCAATCTCTTCCCCTTTCCCCTTGATGATGTTTTTCTCCTCTGCTGTTTTTCTGCGACTCAGTAAGTACCTGATATGAGATGTTGCGTCAAAATCTTAAGCAAAATCTGGAGAAATGTTTGTTATCCGCCTTGAAAATTAAATGTGTGCTTTGGCGGTTCCCGTCCACGCTGCGAATTGTTTTCTTTTCAGCCCACGCACATTTCTTCTCCACTCTCTCATTTCCCTGATCACTGATGAGGCCGAGGCCGATAACTACCAAAGTTTCTTTGAAGCTCCCTAACTTTTGACAAAGGAAGGGGTCGGGTGGATGGGTGGCTCTAAAAGTGAGTGAGTGAATGTACTCGCATTTCTTCTCTCCGTTGATTCTTGCTTTCTGGATCCGGATCCGGATTGTAATTTATCGTGGCCCCTAAGACATTAATAATGCCTTAAGAGGAGTTTGGCATGAGTGAGCGCGGTATATAAGAGAAAGGGATTCTTTCCCCGTGATGCATATAAGTCTTCCCCTTTTCCTCCTCTCCTTTTTGAAGCTACACATTATGATGATGACTGATTACGACATTGTACGTCTCTGATGAGCACATTAGCTGCAGCTTACACTTCTCGTGGGAAAACTTTCTATTTATTTTTTTCGGATCACTCCTCTCCTCCTCACACTCTCCAGACTAGACAACTCACTCACTCACTCACTCACCAACTTACTTACTGTGCTCCCTCCTCTCCACCTAAATCCCACCTAGAAGTGGGACTGGTGCGAAGAGTGAGGTCCAATTTCCCCGAACGAAATTTATGTAGTGGAGCAGGTAGTACTTCATATTTGTGAAGCTTTATTTCCCGAGGTAGTGTGATGCAAGTGAAACCTGAGCGCATTGATCCTGATCTCTAAGCCCTAGATGTGATCCATGGTCAGGTACTCTGCCACTCTCGACTTCACTATTTTTCTTCCTTTTCTCCCCGCCCGGTGCACTTTCCCGTGGCGTAATCACAACAAGCAGGAAAAAAATAGCCCATCATCGTCTTAACTAACTAAAGTAAGTAAAAGTACACTGACTGAGTGAGGGAGTGAATCGTGAGTCCGTCTCCTTGAGCCCTGCCAGCGTAAAGTTTAGTGACCCTACAGATCATTCAAAAAGATTAAGTGTCTCTCTCCTTTTCCCCCATTCCGCTTTGAACAAACTACTATCTCAATCTCAATCAACTTCCAATTTTTCATCATCCTCTCCTAAGAACTCATTTTTTCGAGTGGACTCTTGAAAAAAAATCTTGTCAGTTTTTTATTCTTTATTGGTGCCCTTCCAAACCTGAAGAGCACCTACTATTACTCTTGTTCAAAAATGTCGTTTGGCCTGGCCAGGCCATATGCCTACTTGCTCACATCACAAACTTTGGTAAATGGTAATAGAAAAGGCTGGGTTCTTGTTTATCAAAAGATTCACTTGCACTTTACTCCAACAAACAAACAAACATATCGCTTTCATTCACTCTGTCAGAGAGGAGGAGGTAATGTAAAGCCCGTCTCTGTTTTATTTTTCGCGGAACGCATCATTTCAAATCTCCTTTTGTGGCGGAGACTGCTTTACTTATCATATTTTTCCCTTTTCTCTTCCACCAACAAAGGGAAAACAAACATTGCTTTGAAGCACCATCAACCATTGCATCGCATTGAATTGAGATCGCTTTTCGCAAAAAAATAGGGAAAAGATCCAAGCCAAGTTTAAGTATCACTACTACACCACAAACAACACCAAAGAATAGAAGAGTCGTCGTCTCGTTTCGGTTCTCGCGTTCCTTCTCCTTTTGCCACTCATAAAAATTACATTTCAAAACCAGAATCATATTAGCGTGAGCACCGCTCCACAGCTTGTTAACAAGATCAAGATAGCGGCAGCGATTGGAATCGGAACCGGAGTCATTTGGAAATGGAATGCGACGCGGAAAATTGTGAAAATTTCTTGGCCGTTCATATTTACTCGTTCGCACTTGACACCTTAGCTCGATCAATTGTATGCATTGTGATTCCAATAGCGGTCGGTCACAATCCTTACCAATTCATGTCGTCTTTCAAGTATCCTCCCTCGTGGAATACCTAAACGTTTTCCTCAGTAGTTATCATCAATATCGTCACCGTCCACTACGATTTGTTTTGTTCGGATCAAACCATAGGTAACTTCGACTGAAACCTTTAAGTATTGTTGTGAATGGACCGCTGTGAAGAGTGCCATTCAATTACATTACGGTGTATTGTACGACCAAAAAGTAGTCATATTATAAGGTAAATGTTGAAAATTTTGCTATTCTTCGGGCTCCTTTACCGCCGTCTTTTCAGAAGTCTTCTTGACTGGTACTGCTTTGCTTTGCTACTCATAAACCTAAATAGATTTTTCTTCTCCTCCCTTCAAAAATTCTACTCAAAGGTTGCACGTATATTTTTCCTCCAGATTTCTGTGCTCGAAGCCAATGTTGATGCTCTCCGCTTCAAAGGGAGGGCAAGCCGAGCCTTAATATATTTTATGCATCTATCTGGATAAGTGGTGTAGTGAAACATGCACTTTTTTCTCTGGGAAGCAACCAGTCTCATTTACTAAATTGATCTCGAGTAACCCATTTACTTTCTCTGGCCTTTCTGTACATCTCTCTTTCCCTGTAAAAAAAAATTCCAAAACTGTGGTACAAAATACCATGACTTGACGTGGCCAGGCTTGCTTTGACTTAACGAGGAAGCTAAAGGGATATTTTAAGAAAAAAATCTTGGAAAAATCGTAGGAAATGAGGGAGAGAGGGATAAGGAAAAGAAACAAGAGGGCTATTGCCCAATAAATGCCTTTCGTTTTTTACTATTATTATTATTATCATTAGAAAAAATAAGGGTTTTGCTATTCAACTTCAACTGCTCCGCGAAAAAAGTAGGTAGGCTTGGCCTGGCTTCACTCTGTTTGGCCACAAAGAACTATTTGCAGTTTTCGAAAGGGAGATATGTCTCTATAATGGGGCTTCAAGTGTTCTTGGCATCGCAGGCGTTTGAGGGGTGGGCCGCTGTTATTGCATAGTTCATGGGGAACCTTTTCTGGAGGAATGTACACAAGTTATTACCGACACGGACTGAGCTATGTATAAACATATAAATAAACGCATACACATTCCTCTTCCATCTAGATACCTATTTTCAGGCTCCCTTCATTCAGCACCTAGGGAATTCCCACAGAGATCTGCTCCCCTCCTCTCGGAGAATAAGAAACAGACTACGAGGTCAGAATCGCTGTAGACCACGATCTAGTAGACCTGGGAGGATGCCGACCTCTGTTGCAAAAGATTACAATATGCACCAACTACGATTATTTATTCTTTTGAGAATGAGACCCCAGTCAGAAAGTTAAGTCCAAGATGGTAAATTATCCTCCCACCCTGGGGCCTCCTTTTCAAGAGGAAGATGATATTGGATAAATAAAACTGACAGGATTCTCCACTTATCCACATCAACCTCACTTTCATCGCCGACTGAAAGTCCTACCTCCTCCTCCCACCACCACCTCAAGGAACCATCACCACCTACCACTCTGGAGTTGGGGAAAACTTGGATTTTCGTCTTTCACTTCTTCCCGCGCATGCATATTTCGGAGTTTAAAGGAGCCATAAAGAAAATGATAAGCTTGCACGCATTGTCTCAATCTGAAGTAAGAAAAGTTTCCCAAGGAAAATGAAACGAATCCACCCGCACATTCATCAGGAGCATTTCAGAATTGCTCCGCAGATTCATTGTGACTCTCCCGCTAAATAGAAAGTCGGAGCTGTGGAGCATCACTGCCGGCGATAATAATCGTGACAAAGTAATAGGGAAGCGTAGCGTGATATCATTACTATTATTATTATTTTGGACCTCAATTCCTTCCATTCATCCAGGAAGAGAGGAATAGGATCATTCCTTAGGGCATTTTGTGTGATGTATGGATGTGGCATTGGCACTTTCATGTGCAGATGAAACCCAAGGACGTGTTTTCACCACTGCACTGCAATGCTTACGCTTTGTGTTTGGTTTTGTGGGTGCTGTGCGAAATGAATGGAAAGTTTTCTGGTGCGAATATAGTAAAATCCCACCAGCCATTACTCCACCACTGGAGAAATAGATTTCTTCGAGAAGTTTTCAAGTGCCTTTCTGCTCCCCCGGCTTCGCAATAAATGCTGCGTAAGAAAGAAAAATGAGCAGTGTGTATCCAATTTACTAAACTTTCATTCATGCATTATTGCCGAAATAAAAGTAATAGGAGAAGAAGACGAAGAAGTCGTTGGGAACAGGAGGATAGGAATGAGGCTATTATGATGGTGATAATCAGGGGAAGATATGATGATGATGATGGTGATATTTTGTACAGCTCTCGCAGAATGATGATTACAAAGTTGAAGAAGATGATGATGGTGACTAGGAACGAGAAAAAAAAAGTTTAAACATGATCATGTGTGAGTGTGCTAGCAATTCCGAGAGGAGCAGTTAACGCCTATATTACTCAAATAAACTCGGTTCGTAGTGGTGGTGGAGGAGGCGGATGTAGATGCGAAAGTTATTTCACCTCAGTCACTACTACTCCTCCTCCTTATAGTTTTGTAGTAGTCGGCTGGGCAGGGTGGCATAAATTATATAGCAGTAGTAGTAGTAGTGTTTCCCCCATAATTGCTCCCGAAGACATTGCATTGCCTCGTGGTGTAAAGCCCCGTAGCATTACGGATCCCGGCTATCAGGCCAGATATCAGCGTGAACTGAGTTGATAGCCTTGATATATGCCACGCGGGAAAGTAATTAACAGACCATGAAATGAATTTCGCGAATCGCAGAGACCCTTATCGGAATTTTAAACCAGACAACCGGGATATGATATCACTATCACTCTGTCTGTGGCTATATGGTTTGCTCATGCTACCGTTGCGGGGCATTATTATTATTTGTCCCTAGTCCATTTCTAGAGTTGGGAACTAGGACGAGGACTCATTTACTTAGGAGGAGATTCTTCATTAGGGGAAATAATGGAAAAACAGCGGGAGCGAAACCTTTCACGAACCTCGCTCTCATCCATATTTCATTGTGAAGGATTATTAGCAGCACTTATTTTGAATTTAATTATGCTCCCGAACTAACTAAGCCCCTGATTATTTATTCATGGAGTAATAAATAATGCGAGTTGTAGTGGTGGTGGTAGTGCTTATTTATGACTTCCATTGATAAATGAAGCTGTAAACAACTCGACGCTTAAATTAGATTACATTGTATAAAAATCTGAGGGAAAACAAGGTACATCAGAAGTAGGTGCATTCAGCAAGCATGTAGGTATCGTCGTCGTCATTATTGCGGTATTGCCCCCGGAATGATCATCCCTGTGGGGGTTCCTCCATATCCCCTAATGCTCCATTGTAAACGCTACTCAAATTGGACCTGGGGAATATTTTGTGAGGGAAATTTGAACAGAGAGAAAAGACTGTGGATGGAACTAAATATCCTATCGCACCTTCAATGAGGGCTTTTAATGGGGGATCAGTGATCATTATCTCTTCATTCCCACTTCACTCCATAGTGGTTGCTTGCATCAAAAAAACTCGCACAAAATAAGTATCCACGAACTTTTACTTACTTTTCTGGTCTGGATAGCCCAAATGTGGTCGTAAATAAGTCGATAAAGGGATGAGTCTTTATGGCTGATCGTATTTCCGACTAAAAAATAATCCCTTTGTCCGAAGCGGATCACAGATCGGTCCATTTCATTGTTTGTAACTGGACGATGCTTCACTGAGACATCATAAAACTACTACTGGTTAGACGAGCCTCCAGGGATCTAAATAATGACTGAGATTGGATGATGATCATGTTGATGATGATGTACATCCTTATTAACTAAACCTAACTCCTTTACCCAGCGAAACCAAACATTTGAAGTGATAAAGATTAAGTTGGTGACGGTGATGCTAGGCGCTGTCAGAGTCAATACTCATGAATGACTTTCGGCCTTTCCCAGAAAATCAAAAATGTTAGTCCCGAATTCGTGACACTTTATTGTGGATGTCAGGGTATGACAGAGAGCCTCGAGTTGTATAAAAATCAAATTCCATTTCCTCGTTTGGCTGCCAATCACCCATCAAAAACACTATTGCTCCTTCTTCACTTTATGCCAGAGCCAGACCAGATCCCGAAGCAAATGAAATACATCGAGAAAATGAAATACATCGAGTCAAAAAAAAAATTCACTTGGGGAACTGCCTATCAACATCAACGTGTCAATGAGTGCTTGTTTTCCCCAACGATAACAACTCTTCAACTAAAGGGATACGAGCAAAAAAAAACAGAAATAATTAAAATATATTGCTCGCTGGCTCATCATTTCGTTAACAATTGCAGTTAATTTCACCAATTCAACTGACGAAAAAGTAGGTACATAAGTATTTGTTTCCGCACCATGCCGTTTCTAAATTGGAAGGGCCCTGGAAAAACCAAAGTATTCATTCTGCAATAGTCTTTAGCAAGGATCAGTGTAGGGAAAAACTGAAGAGGTTCCCCGAACCCAGTCAAGTATGCTTTCACTCCACCATCATCATCCACTCGAGAGAGACTCGGGGAAGTGAAACATCTTGATTTCCACCATTTTCAACGGGAGGGGAATCATTTTGAGTCAATTAACTTCACAACCATTCAATTTAACTGCTGCTCTCTTTTTTCCACTTCGTGATACTCTAAAATTCTGTTTCATTTATTGTTTCGACAACCTACCCATCCCCAGCTGAAGGGATGAGCTTTACTATGGGCCATAGTGAAACTTCCTCTTCTTTCTGTTCGTTTTTGTGTCCCTCCATTTCTATGTTTGAGCATGTGCGTATTGTACATACATTTCGTGTGTTTTGTTCAAAATTCTGTTTAGACGACCACCACCTACCCACCACCCTTTCCAACCAATGATGATGCTGATGATCTACTTGACTTTTTCCTATTTTTCCAATCCTCGTGTAGGGAGTTTTTTCCCAGGAAAAAAACTTTTATTCCTGGAAAAAAGTGACTCAATGAATTGACTGGTTGCTTCCTCTATTTCGTTCTTCAGTGGGTTTCCAACATTGACGATGCCCTCTGAAATGTGCACGGGAAAGGAGTAAAAATTTTGTTGGCACAGTCTCAATGATTCCATTAAACTGCCATTAGCAGCACACTTTTCCTCAGTGAGAGGAGAAACTGGAGAAAAGCGAGTCACATGTTGTTTGCTTATAAACTGGTAGATGAGTTTCGGTGTTGTCGAGATGAGTTTCCCGTCCTCCTCCTCCTCCTATTTACCCTATCCCTTCTCTTCAGAGCGAGCCCAGGGTCCGAGAATGGCGTGAGATTTTTCAGAATAAGAAGTTAAGTCAAATATCGGCTGCCAATGCGGCGTAATGTAACCTAAAACTAAAACACGCCCGCCTCATATACCTCATTTGCTCGAACATATTTGCTAAAAAAAAGTAGGTATAATCCAAATCTCATCATCAGATTTTCCCTACCCTGGAAAATTAAACCACATACGTACATGCCTATTTATCTACATCTATTTAGCGCATACTTACTTACATACACTCATGGAATCTTGGTTGAATTACTAGAACGTTCCATGAAGGTATCTACACGTATAAATGCAAGATCCATTTTTTCTTCGTGGGAAACAAAAGATGTGAAAGTAAGCAGAATGCTGGTAGTCAATATGCAACACAATGACTTCATTTAGATGGACGGAAGGAAAAGAGAGTACCGAGATTGGAAAACCTGGAGGAAGGGTAAGTATAGAATACATAAGAGCAAACATTTTTTTTATTCAGTTTTTATGTGCATGGCTCGTTGGGGGAAAAGTATGTACTATAGTATGTAGTGGGTAGTATAGTTGGTAGGAAATGGCATAAAAACAGTTTGAAAACTTATTGAACAGTGGGATATCGATTCTTTTTTTGGAACATATTGAGTGACATGAAACACTGCTGACCGTTGTCGTCATCAAATGGAGACATGCACTAGCACATAATACTGAGAAGGTCTTTTTTTCACTGTGGCATGGCGGTTTGATAGTAATCCCATCAACTTCCTCCACAGAACGGCTTCGCAGAGAGGAGAATACAATGTGAGAAGCTGTTGTTGTCATTGATGGCGATAGTCCGGACGGCTAAGCTGATTTTTTTTGGTACGTTCTTTCCAGTCAAAAGAGGACCGTTATCGTGTGGCTGGCTGGTTGGTTGTTCGCTTCTCCTTCTAGTCGCGTGAAAAGTTGACAAGATGGAAGGGTTGTGGATGTTAGCAAGAGATGCTATCAATTCCTCTCCATATCGGATTCAACGACCAAACTAACCGGCCGACCGATGGCTTTTCCCTTTTCTTCTGTTGCGTCATTACTACTCATTGTGGAAGAAATGTCCAGCAGCGGTGTTGGTGATGCTGGGACTGGGGTTCGTAGGTGATTCGTGATGTGAGACAAAATCAGGAACAATGACTACCGTCGTGACGCTGCCCCTATCATTATTGCTGTTCGGACTATTGCTGCTGTTCGTTCCGGCAGCATTACACAACTCCGCTTGAATGAGCTCCTCCGCCGTCGGGATATTCTCAATCTCGAATAATTCGTTCTCCTGGAATTGTGCGGTGGTGGCGGAGGTATGGATCGTGGAGGATTGCGGTGAAAAATTGGGCACATTTGTTACCGGCTCAACCATTACATCTGACATTGAAAATTCATTAAGTCCTCCAGCACTGGGAACGCAATGAGGCCCGCCTGTGCTGCTACTACTGCTTGTTGCAATTGCGAATGCCTTCCTCTTCTGCCGTAGACTTCCACTACTGGGAGTCCTCAGGGACCCTGAGAACGTGGGTGTGTTGGTGCTACTGCATGGAGGCGCAGGAGAAATCGGCACAAAACCTCTTTCCAATACCGTAGGCATATTTGTACCAGCCGCATTACCACTACTCGTACTGAACTGTTTTCTTAAAGTATTGCTAGCACTTCCACAACCCCTATACTTGTCGTAGTCCATGCAGTGATGATGCTGTGAAGTGGAGGTGGATGCCACCACTTCAATCTCATCATCTTCCAACACTTCGACGCTTTGTCAGTGTTCTAATTCCTTGATCGAAACTATCATTAGCGGAAGTGGTGGCGGTAACCTTCCTACCCATTTGAGAGAGATATGGGGAAGGGCACAAATCATTAAAAACACTCATATTAACCTCTTCATCGACATAATGTTCACAGAACACTGTGGTCGTTGTCCCAGCATCCAATGGAACTCTTTGAGCGTGAGACGTTACACTACTAGAAACAATTGATCCCCCAGTCATTGTATTATTATAACTACTGCTATTATTGTCCCGTCGACGCTTTAAACTGGCACTAGCACTACCGCCTGCGCCACAACTAATGCTACTCGTCGTTAGCGGAATTGGATATTTATCGTGCAGAGAAGATGAAGACTGTTGGCGCAAAAATGTTCCACGGCTGCAACAGCTTTCACCCTGATGATGACGATGATGATGTTGCTGTTGTTGCTGCTGCTGTTCATCTTTTTCCATCTGCTGCTTCTGACGACGATGCTCTTGGCGAAAGAGCGGTGGAGTATGTTTGAAAGCCATACGTTGCTTCAAGAGGATCGATGTTCCCCGTCGATGCTGGGGGAACGTGAAAATCGGCTATGGATAAGCAGAGAAAAAAATATATATAACACATACACTTTACACACATTTCAGTTCACAGCATTTTAGCAAAAGAACCGCAACAACGACGACGTGCGGAACCGATTACGTACTCACAGGGAATCAACATAATCATCTCATGTCTAAAAATATATTTCCCTTGGAACCTCAAAATATTATATTTTCCCTTGTGAGATTTTCATAATGCGCTTTATTGTATTTTTTCCAAGAGGCTTTATACTACTTTAGTAATTCTCTTTGTTAGTTCACCTGAATCTCGCTGCTTTTGTCGTTCTTCTGAATCCCCGATGGGAACAGAGGCACCCATCTCGTTATTGCTGCCTCCAGACTTATTCTTTGAGCTAGAACGCTTCTTCCCCGAATCGATCGTGTTTCCATTACGGGATGAGTTGTAGCGCGTCTTCTTACCACCATTTAAGCCCATCGCTGTATCGTGCAAACCTGAGGCAAAGATTGTCGGCTGAATCACAGAATTTTTTGACACGTTTTGTCCTGGCACCATTTCGTACGCACTTATCTCGTGATGAACGCTCACGGCGTTGGTCCCTTCCGAATTCTTCTGATAGTCTTCGACGAGATGCAGCCACAGGCTCAGTTTATGGCTCCTGTAGAAGGCCCTGATTTTTGGCCGAAGATCTAAAATAAGGTGAAAAAACAAACATTTTCAATGTCTGTAGCAGAACTCTAGTGATATTTTTAATCATTTTTTGCGATTGTGCGTGCACGTGGTTTCCTTTCTAAGATTTATTTCAATGCTGTAGTCTGGATGATCATGATCATCATTAGCGGAGCAATTCTTCATTTGAATTAGTATAAAATCTTTGGAAAAAAATTCTCAATTCGTTTGCTAAGCTTCTTCTATTCCCGGCTCACGGTATACTAGTGAGTAGACGTTTCAGATGCTTGCACTTTGAAGATGATGTATGAGTTTCATGTTGCAACAATCCCGTTTGATGTCGGGAGGAAGGGAATAAATTAGGGAGCGACTCTTTTCCCCACAAAAGCGATGGAAGAAAGAACTACTGGGCAATTAATATTATTGCACGGTGTAATCTACTTCGTGTGGTGGTAGACGGGCGGGTTGAAATACTATTATTATTCCTCACGCTACACACTACGACTTACTACAACTTGTTAGAGAAAATAAAGTGTGGAAAAGTAGTAGTTGCCCCACTCCGCCTAGCCTCGATGAAAGATAGGACTAATGAAATATGTATAAAATACCGGTTCGCAAAAAGACTTGTTTTCCTTTGAAAGGAAACAAAAATAAACTTTTTATGAACGAATAAAAAAGAGCTCAAACAAGTAAAAAATTCGGCGAATTCGGGCAAAGCATAAAAAATTGAATGCGGGTGCACCGAAAAAAGTTTTAAATATCATGAAGGGAAAAGTAATAAAAAGTTCATTTTCCCTTTTATTCATTAAATCTAAGTAAGTAAGTACTCCAAAAAATGTGGAGGGAGTACTATTTAGTATCAAGGGAATCTTTCATCATCCCTTTTCGCCATCGCCATCCTGTAGGGAATGAAAGCTTTTCAAAAAAAAAAAAAACTGCAGTGCACTTTCCCCTGCATCGAGGAATTTCCTGTTATGCTGGTCCCGAAAAAATTCGCTGGGGCTTTGATGTAACCAAAAACTATCGCCACTTTTTATTCACCTGATAGCCTCGTACGAGGTGTGGCAATGAGTGCGGCTCCTTTGGATCCGACCCGAGTCCTACAAAACTTTTCGTAAGCATGCACCTCCAGAGAACAATGGGTTTTTTAGCCCACAAAACTTTCAGGTAAAATATAAATTGCGGCCGCTTGATCAGTTTTTGCTGAATACTGACTTGATTAATTCCTCACTGAAAGCAACTTTCATGCGAACAAGTGTGATCTAAAATACTAAAATAGAAGGGTAGAAACCATAATGGGCCGGCCATTGGCTTCCAGATGTTGCGTACATTACCCCAACAACATTAACGGACCACTTAGTCATCCAAATTGAAAACAAAAAGCTTTTAAGGGATTTGTCATACCAAGAAAAAAGCGGAGAATTGACCACGCACACGATAGTACCGAGCAAAAGTAAGTAAATACAAACACGCTTTTTCATCATCGCTCAGCCGCGGGAGCAAGAAGTGAAAGGGTAATGGAACAAATGCGGCGAATGTACTAGTAGTAGTGGAAGTGGAACACAATGAAAACAAAACTTTCGCAACGCAAGGCTAGAGTAACGTATACTGTATGAACAAAGCGGAGTTCCAGTTAATTTCCTGGAATTGCGAACCGTTCCTCGAGGATATATGAATTCCAATCATTGCTATATTACTACATGATTACATGACTGAATGGGTAATGCCCGTCCGTTTCAAATATCAAAACTAAACAGACAGCCTAGGATTTAAAACATCCGACATCCAAAAACTAAAAATCTCATCAATCAGGCTCATAAAAACATTATGAGTAATTTTGCATGCATTCTGTTATTTTTTAAAGCATTCCATTACGACATCATCATCAATGTCAGAATTCATACATGACAATCTGCCAGTTCCTAGATTGGAAAAATTGGGGATCCGTTATGTATGTCCGGTAATTTCACGCGGTAAAGAGTTTTACAGCTATCGTGATCAACAGCAAAAACAGAAATTATGAGGTTGTGAAAATACTCACCCACTCGCAAAGTGCGAAATCGTTGTAAATAGAGGTGGTCTATGCGGTGGGTGACAAGAGTGGAGGAACAAATGGAGTTTTTAATTAGTTCAAAGTGGAAAGCCTTGTAAAATGGCAGTTTTACGTAGCGTAAAAGAGTCTGACATCCTTTTCTTTTCGCATACCCATTCTTTTAATTCATGAATGCCACGAGAGTGAAAGCAAATTGTTTTTGGTGTTGTAGGACTGGACCGAAGAGCATATACATATATTCATTTATGTGCCTCAAGAATGCCTTGGATGGTATAGGAAGAAGCCGCCGCCTAAGCTTTAGACCACCATCATCAACCACTGCGTTCGCCGGGAACGGTGTTGTTTATGTATGCAAGCACAATTCAAGTGACTTCCTGCTTTCCAACCACAACAAAACAAAAGGAGAACATGACGTTGTGGAACACAGTACACTGCGCTTGCAGTTTTTACACGCCTCTCCTCATCCTCGCGGTTTCCATTCTTCAGCACTTGCCCCAAATCATTCTTTCAACGTCGCTCCCGTTTTCGTTTAGGAACATTTCACTCGTGCAGGAGAAATTAAAACGTTGCCTAAATCTCTGATGCCGACGGGATTATTACTACGTCTACTAGTTTTACTTTTCCATTACGTCAATTTAAATGGACGTGGTCAAAATGAAAAGGCTTCAAGCGGAAAATGAAATGCACGGGGATAGAGAAAGAGGCTTTCATGACTTACCCAGAAGAATGTATCTGAAAGAGAAAAAATAAACGATTTTAGCAACCCTTGCCGCAGTGATCATTTTTATAGGCTTAATTGGATTGGTTTTCCCAAATCATACTACTTATTGAACATGCATTACTACCTAGCTGAAGCTTGATCATACGGGGGCCACTCTATGAAAATCGGCTTTGGCTGATGGTAATGATGATGATGAGCTTGCTGCATTGGTTGTTGCTGATGATTACTGCCACGAAGGAGCTGCTCATCCTCATCTTCTTTGTCTTCATCCTTAGTGTCATCTTTAGTCCCGGAGAAATCATCTTTAGCTTTACGAGACTTCTCTGAGGATGATCTTCTCTTGGACGGTAGTGGATATGTAGTCCCACCAGAGGCAGAGGAGGAGGATGATGATGAACTTGAGCTGTAAGCTGCTTTCGTTTGTGACTTTGCGTCACCGTTTGGATTCCTACAACGATAAAAAAGGACAGACTCCTATATTAGATATAGATACTTACACCGACTAAAGACTAAATACAGACAGACTCCCCGCACCCGATAAAATAATCCCAAAAAAGGAAAGAAACAAACTTCATAAGTATTCTGGACGTATGCCCGAGACACGAATTCAATAGAATATATATTTTTTGGAAACATCCAGCGAGACGTAATGTTATATAAGATGCAACAACATCAACGTAGCGTCTGCTTAAGACATTGAGTAAATTTCAGGAGAGTGAACGAAAGGAGAAAAATTGCTGCAAATGTAATATACGACATGTGCAGACATTGCATCATCAATGTTCGGAATAAATATGTATGAAGAAAATATTATGTATTACTATTATTATTCTACGTCTGTACAAGCATACCGAGTGGAAATCGTTTTGCTTGACATTTTTTGAACCCTTTACTTTCATTTCCGTATGAAATGCATTTGCTTCTGCCAGCATCTCCAAATATTATGTATTACTATTATTATTCTGCGTCTGTACAAGCATACCGAGTGGAAATCGTTTTGCTTGACATTTTTTGAACCCTTTACTTTCATTTCCGTATGAAATGCATTTGCTTCTGCCAGCATCTCCTGAACATGTTGCGACATTAAATGATAACATTATTTTCTCAGAAAAACGCAACTTTGTCGAAATTGAAAGTATCGTTTACTAATAGTTTCATTTTTGTATTCTACGCAGAACCAAAAACTCTCCCCGACAATTCGCTGACCACCAATGTTGACAATAAAAGAAGAATTGATATTGTTTTATGGATCGAAAACAAAAAATTAGGATTTGGAACATGCCAGCGTTTTATTCTTCCTCGAATATATCCATTCCTCTTAAGTGTCGACTGAGATTGAAAAAAAAAAATCTGTGCAAGAAAATAAAATGCTTCAACAATATTTTTTCCAGAAAACTATTTATTTTTTACGAGTAATCGATGCTGCAATGCCGCCTAAATGACTTCATAAAGTTGGTAGCATAACATCTGCTTTATAAGCCTCAATTTACTAAACAGACTCAAGTGTTCGCCTGGATTTTATAAGATCGTAATTTTTGAATTCTTCCGACAAAATTCTTCGGTATATACAAGCACTTCATTCAAGATCTTCCTATTTACGCGCCTATTGCCAAGTACTCAAGCAGAGTTGCTTTTTATATTGAGGACTTGCTGCTCAGGTACTAAATAGAGGAAGTTTCGACAAAGAACTTTCACGTAAACTATGCACGTTGAAAAAGTTTTGCAGCGGAAGTCGAGTCGACCAGAGGGAGTTCACTTTTTCCAGTGGTAGTAGATAAGCATTTATGGAGTCGGAACTGTAAGAGGATTTCCAGGTAACTTGCAGTTTCACAAGTGATACGCAAGCCAGTTCCTACCACATGCACATCACTATCATTTGCCCAGGTTTCGGAAAGGTATTTTTATGTCGAGGTTTTTTGCATGTGTAGTTTGGCTTAATGGTAAGTTATTGCTGTTTTCCAAGAGTTTTGTTTATTAAGCCATCATCATGTTCCTCCGAAAATGGTCATAATTTCGACACCACACCTCATATATTTTCGTCTTTACAACGTACAAAAAACCTCGTCGTTTTTCGTCTCGTAAAAAAACTCGATTCTTGAAGTCAAGTCATGGCTCAAGAAAAAGCGGGGTGGCTCTTTCTTGCTACGCAAGCCACTACTACTGTTGCAATTTTTATATGGCCATTCGTGACCAACATGAAGTGGCAGTTATTTTCATATTTTATATCCACAAAAATAGCGCATCATCATCGTCATGTCTCACATAAAAAGCTACCCGGAATTTTTCAAATCCATTTTTTATTATTATTTCATGCGCTAGCTTGGGAGGAAGGAAGATCATGAGTCATGAAAATCATTTAATGTCCTCATCCTCCCAAGTCCAAGAAGTACTCTTAAAGAGTACCCAAGAAGTAGTAAGTTTTTCTCTCTATTCTTAAGCTCACAGTAGTGAAAGTACAAACTTACGATGTCCAAATGAAGTTGGCCCAGAGTTGCATTATCGTGGCTGAGAGTTGCACCTCGTACCAAGTAAAATTCCCAGCAAAAAGTCCCAATCCTCCAGATCTCTCGTTGCGTTTCCGCCATTTCTCCTTCCTCTGTT
>JAHZNH010000812.1:0-18545 GCA_027744355.1 Tyrannoseira gladiata
CAAGCTGAACAATACGAAGACGACCTCTTTTTCCAGACTTGAGGAGGAAGGCAGTCGAGCAACAGTTTCAAA
Organism: Tyrannoseira gladiata; assembly: GCA_027744355.1. Taxonomy (NCBI): domain Eukaryota; kingdom Metazoa; phylum Arthropoda; class Collembola; order Entomobryomorpha; family Entomobryidae; genus Tyrannoseira; species Tyrannoseira gladiata. The sequence goes on from JAHZNH010000812.1 coordinate 73, forward strand.
TCGCTTCCCATTTCCATTTTCCCCACACACATATATAATATTTTTTTACCTTTCCTATTTTTTCCAAAAAAAGAGTGCGATGATGATGATGACGCATGACGATGAGGAATGAGATTGGTCACTTGTAAAAAAAAGTACTTCTCAGTCGGTCAGCGTTTCCACTTCTTCAACTTCACTATTTTTTTTATGACCGTCATACTTGTTACGTAAAAAGTTGGACTTTTTGGGACGACGACGGAACACCACTAAAAAAACTTTTTTGGTAATGATCGTCCCAAGGAGAAAAAACGAAGGTGCTATAAAGCGAGAAACGAAAAAGACTCCCGAATGACGAGTTCCACCAGAACGCCACGTCCATACTAAAAAAGAAACTGACCGGACGGGACCGGTGAGCAGTAAAGCGAAGTTAGTGGAGATATAAAATTGAGTTGCTGCTAGAACTGGAAGTAAATGACAAGTCATTACTCTAATCATAAAAAATTGAACGTAGCATTAGCTTCCAATGACGAATTGTTCTAAAAAAAGTAAAATCCTTTCCAGTTCGTTCGTCTGTCTAGCTGCCCATCATAATCATGCTACATGGAGTCTACAATTTTTTTTGGAAAAATATCAATTTTTCACAATCTGACGATTATTTATGGTTTTCTAGAGATAATTCGAATTGCAGGGGTACAAAACTCATTTCATTCCGACTAAATCATATGACTCCTGAAAATGTCAAACCAAACCACAAATTCAAATTTTGCCGCTGTGTGCTTAGTGCTTACTCTATTTCATCATTGCTTGTCCTTCACATTTTCAATTTCAACATGAACAACAAAATGATTTTTTGATTTTGCCGCCGTTTTTGATTTCGACCGTCGATCCAAATCATCGGTTTCAATGATCGCTGCAATCTGCGTATAAATCAGGTAACTGATTGCCTCCTCCGCAAAGATGAAAAGGACAATGAAGATGGAGATGTTGACCGAAATCTGAAGAAGGGGAAAATGATAATAAGGTCTGACTCAATAAGCACGCCAGAACCTTTTCCTCATCCTATGCCTCCGCCTCGACCGACATTATGCCACTTTTCATTTTCAAAGAGCCGATGATCGTACTCAAATTCCGTTTGAGTTATGCGACTTCTTTCTCCGTACATCTACTAAAATGGAAAGCTTCCACTGAAGTTTGAAGTTCTCTTCAAAGGAATGTCGTCTTTGTTCTTGAAAATTTGCATGCTTCTCTACTCATTACCGCACATAATGGCAGTTACGAGGACTCTGGTGTGGTGCGGCACTCGCTCCCGAAATACTTTTTCAATTACTCCAGCATTCATATTCCTGGAAGGAAGGGGTTGGAGAACAAAGAATTTTAGGGAAATCGACAAACTACAAGAACAAAGGGCGAGAGCAAGCAGCGCTCACTGACTGACAGAATAAGTTCAGGAAAGAATAAATGTGATGATGTAAGGCGTCGCACAAGGTCTCTAAGAATTCTATTTTTGCTATCTCAGATTCCGAGAATTCTGTTCTGTGCATTGAATTTTTAAGAAAAAAAGTCACACAGCTTGGGAATGGTGAAAGCATACTTAATTATCTCCTCCCTGGAATGAATGCAGCCTAGAATCATTAAGGCCAGGGCGCACCACTGCAGCTCTTCTTGGAAACTGAAGAGTTCAACTAAGCCTAGAATCATTAAGGCCAGGGCGCACCACTGCAGCTCTTCTTGGAAATTGTAGAGTTCAGCTCATTTCCTTATCTCGTCTTCCTTCAATACTTACAATTAGCGATGATGGTAATGTTCGACTTCGTTAATTTTAATTGATACTGTTATCCTTCACCTTTCCCTGCCAAAAATGGAAAATGTGCTCAACCATGCACAAGGAAAATTTGTCCTATCATCCCCCGCTAACTTTTCCGTTTTGCAGAATGTTCTATATGGTCGTATCTTTCAAGAATGCATTAGGAAGTATAAGTATTGTGCTGCACTGGAGAAAGTCAATATTTACGCTTCTACTATTTCCCTCGCGCTGATTTGCATGAGGCTCCAGAATGTACTGAGGGGATAAAGAAACACAAATCCAATTTTGTTTGCCTCCCCATTTATCCCGTTTTTCTTGCACCGGTTGCGAATTATTTGCTTTTCGTTGGACATGCCACGCTATCCATTACCATTTTTTTTGTGTTTGCTCTTGTTCTTATTCACTCCACTCAAGAAATGTGCGGATGGAACTAACACAGATAGAAATACTGAGATTCTCCGTGGAAAATGCACTTTGTCCCATTTTCCTTCCAGACCAGACAATTCCAAATCCAAATCCAATGTCTTGTGAAATGGAAGAGGGATGAGTGGGAATAAGAGCAAAAATAAATGTACTATTTTCTACAAACCAACTACCGGAAGAACCATTTATTTCTCCATGAAAGGCGAAACCCATCCCAATCCAGAACTACCTAGAACCAACTATTGCATCATTCTGTCTATTTATTCCAGTCAGGGCCGGAGTATAGTTTTTGGTTCTGATTTTCGTTACCGCTGTATGATCTATGAGTCAGGTTGAGTGAGTGATGAAGATGATGATTATGAAAAGTGACTATGACGAATTTCCCCATATTATTTGGCTCCATCCATTCCCCTTAGTTTATGGCACTTCGGGAGGAGATGACGATTCTTTCCTCCTCCGGCTTTCCTTTCACGCGCTCGTTTCCAGAAAACCGAAATGAAATGGAATGGGCTGATAAAAAATTTAGACGTGATATTTTTTGCATTGCATTGCTTTCCTGGTTGGTGTTAAAGACTCCATTCTATTGTTTCGTATTCGTATAGTATCGTAGTATGTATGTAAACAACACAATCCCATTTTTCACCGCACCCACCATCACCATCCCCACTTCCCTTTGGAATTTGTCAAGTGAAAATGCGGGAATGAGAATGCTCGCCGGAGATTTTACTCGAGCGAAGAATGGATTTTTTTCGCTCTTTCTTGATGCGGAGGACAATAAGATTGGAGCCTGGTCTTGGTCGTAGTATTCCTTAAATAATGAAAGTATTACAACTTTGCCATTTTTATTTACCCAATTTACTTTAGGTATACGTACATCTCGGAATCGCCAATAAAAGGGGGAATTGCCTGAGCATTATTTTTTTCTCATTTCATGGCACCAGGAATTGGACCATATGTGTCCCCGCCACCATCCTTGGGAGAAAAAAAATCTCGGTAATTCGGGATTCCAGAATTGTCTCATTCCCCCTCTCTCCCAATTATTCACAGCGGCTGGTCTAGAAGCGGAGCTGAGATTCCTACACTGAAACAAAAAATCGGGGAGGAATGAATTGGATGAGTAGAAAATTTCCTTTTTCTGTCAGCAAACGAGCTCATATTTACGGAGCAAAAGGGAAAGCAGCTTACTTAAAGGGAATAACTGGATTTAAATTTTTTATCCGCCCTATCTCAACCGTGAATCCCATCCAGAATTCCATAAACTATTGAGAATATTATTATTTTTTCGGGGGAAATATCTTATTTCCCCACTCCACCCAACCAACCAACCAAACCGAGCCGTTGTGAACAGATGGAAAGGGGGAATTTTTCTTTTTCCATTGGAAAAACGCTGGAATTGTAAAGTGTCAATTCTATTCTTGCTGGTTTTTTTCCTGGAAAGGAGGATATTTTTTTCTTGGAATAACTAAGCCTTACCCGTACCTATGCAAGCATTCAGCCATGGCTTCACAGGACTATGCAGTTTGTCCCATGTTCCATATCTCCGTATTCCGCATGCACACGATCTCGTTTAGAAATTGGAACAAAAAAAAAATAACTCCGCACTGGATCCGGACCCGGATTCATAGGCAGGGAAAATCACTTCATGAACATGGAAAACGAGTGCTTTTGACTTTTGTATATTGCAATCCGAATGAGCTCTAAAAAGGATCCAATATTGGGGCTTACACAGGAGGAGATAGATAGCATATGATATGTCCTTCTTACTTCTCCAGAAAAAAAGAAAATCGGATTGGGAAATGAATAAAATTGGGACCCCGCATATTTCCCGACGTTTCTTTGTCAAGTCTTTTTTTTCTCCTTGCACGATCCCTCCCTTCCTCCAGCAGAAGTTCTGGGTGTTTTTTCCTCCTTGGATGATGCAGTAGCACAAGGCTGGAAAATATAAGGAAATTTCTCCAGCACGAAGCTAGCTGCTCACCCTGCCAAAAAATATATATTTTTTTCCTTCGGGTTTTTGCAGGTTCATTTTTCATTCCTCCCAATCTCCCCTCGAGAACTTGAGAGCTGAGAAGTGTGCTTGGCTGACTGAGTGAGTGCATTTGAAAATATTTTTCTTTTCCATTTTTTTCAATAACCCGCCCTCCCTAGATAAAAATTCGTTTTCCTTCCCAAAACATTCTTTTCCGGGATTGCTCACTCAGCCAGTCAGCCGGTGGACTGCTGCTGCATTATGCAACTTTCTAATGTTGAAGTGATTATGGGGGTATGGACCTTCCCAAAACATTCTTTTCCGGGATTGCTCACTCAGCCAGTCAGCCGGTGGACTGCTGCTGCATTATGCAACTTTCTAATGTTGAAGTGATTATGGGGCTTTGGAGAATTTGTTTTTGATTGGGAGCGCCAACCTTCAAATTTTCAATCCATATCTATGTGTGGCTGTGAGGAAAAGAAAGTGTTGCTCCCAATAATAATTTTTCCTGTTCCTGATATCTCGATCCTCCCATTCCATTCCTTAGACAGTGGGATTTGCACTACACCAATAAATATAAATACTACTGCCTGCTCCTATTAGGAACAAGCTAAGAGTCCGACTCTGATACAGGATTTCACGGCAGGATTAGTCCAGATTCAGTTTTCACTTTGCCATTGCAACGCAGGGAAAAAATACGGAGACGTCGGTTTATCTGTCGGATCGAGTGAGTTAGCAAGTGAGAAAGCAACCTTACTTTACTTATCCCTCTCCATTCTTACTTATTTTTTTCCAGAAATATGCGATTTCTTCCAGGGAGCGAGCAAAATGGTGGGAGTCGAACTACATACTTCAATTTCAAAACCAGAAAAAAATCTCCGTCTTTTCCCTGTTTTGCTTCATATTGTATCGCTGCATTGAAGTGATCGAGCATCCTCCTCTTTCGTTCCGCATGAGGCAACCGTCAACATTTCTCCTTCCATTTTTATTATTTCCGAATATTATGAATCCGCATCCACACATCCACCTTTCACTCGATCTCGATCCTCTCGCCCATCGTTACTTAAGCTGTCTGCCGATGCTGATACAACGGTGCAGAGATACATATTTCTGCCTCGACTTCCTTCAATAATAATAAACTTTAGTGGGGAGCTGTGAGCTGTTGCCCGTTGTCCTAATGGAAAGGAACCCTTTCCTTTCCCGTATCGTTTATTTCAAATGCAACTGAATCGCATCGCACTTCTACAGGCCAAGCCTTGGAGTGAATGAATGAATGAACGAGCGAGTGGAGATATCGCCCTATAAATGGGAATATTAAGGGGGAAAGGCATCTTCGAGAAAGTGTAAGTCTGCAAGTAGGAGAGTGCGAGTGCAGATATTCTCAGAAATCCGTGAGATCATGTATCCGCCACAAAAAATGATTGTCATGTATGTTTAGTACGATCATCAACATCATTGTGTAATACGAGACATAAAGAAAAGAAACGAGGTGGTGGTCGGTGGTGTGGGTACTAGAAATAGTGGCAGACATGATTCTCCTCTTTCTCCAGTCCCCAATATGAAATGGATATGGAATGATAGTAGTACTAGTGTGGAAGCACAATGGAAGTCGCTCTAGAATAATGGGAAACGTACGTGGAATATCTCGATCCTGCAGTAGTGGTAGCTTGCTCGTTCGTTCGTTCCTTCCCCATTTGGAAAAATACGCGAGCACAATATTTTTGTTGAAAAAAGGTAAAGAATCCAGATCCAGATGAGCACAAAGGGGAGAGATGTGATGTGAGGACTGAGGAGAGAAAATGTATTCATATATCTCCCGGAAATGTGCTCCATTGTCAGGATATGGTTGAAGAGAGTCCTTATTTCCGACTTTTTTCCACGAGAAATACCATCATCCTCATCCTCCTCATCTTGAGCTGAGCTATACATATAAAAGGATATAGGATCGGATCGGGTTGGAGGAATTTGTATGAGCAGAGAAATTCAGGTTGATTTGCTCCTGGATGACTATTGTTATTGCTGGAGAGCCTTTTGCATTCTCGTTCTCGAGCTCTCGGGGAAGTTATGCGATTCTGATGCAGAGATTCAAAAAAAGGACGCTTCAGAGGGGAAGGCTTCAATGTTTTACCACTCAAATAACCATATTGTAGGTTGTAAGCACGCTTGATAACATGGTCTCATGACAAGACGCAGAATGAATGGCTCTTGCTGGACTATGGGAATTTTTTTACCTCGTTTTTGTGTCATTGGCTTCTGCAACGTAAGGATATTGAGATGCGGAATTATTTTTGCCCAACACGGAAGAATTTTTTTACTCTCCGGGGTTTTTTGGGATGAGATGGCTTTAGCTTCGAGAGGAATTGAAAGTTTTGGTGAATTAGTTAGTCAGCCTATCCACTGATGATAGGAAAGATCATTTCGTGAGATAGCGCAATCTATCATTATTATTAAGCAATGATGTACACTCCAACTCCGGAGGACTTTCACTCCACACTTCACGAAAAAACCCCAAACGCAACTTCCGTTGACTGCCTCACACCACTGATTAGGGGAAAGTGCGTGTCTGAACATTAACCAAACTCATCAATTTCGGATTTCAGGAAGTCTCATCAATTCCAGAGAACATCTTTCTCCTCTTTTCGCTTCAGGGAGCGAGCTTTCGATCACCTCACAAGCCAACAGAGAATGAAAGAGAGTGAAGTAGTGGAGGAGTCAACCCATCTATTCTTTGGGAATTGGGATGTTTCCGTTTTTGCAACACTGTAGACGACTCTAGGTTTGCGTAAAGAAAATATTTGTAATTTAAATAACTCATCCCCAATACATTTATTTAGCATTCGCAACTCCTCCAGAAATTGATGGGGGTTTTGAGTTTTTGAGTTGGAGCTGCCCAAAAAAACTGTCGTCCTTTCCTCTTACTCATCGTCAGTGAGAGATTCATAAAAATCCATGAGCACCAGCATGCTTCTATTTCCATCCAAGAGTTGTTTTGGTCTTTTGATGCCACTACTGCACACACAGGAAAAAGTTGAAAAAAGAGAAAGTTTCTCAGACACACTTTTCCCGTGTCCGAATCGCCTTCGCCGCTCATGTTTAAATTAAGGGAGAGGGGAAGTCGAGTGAAACATGAAAATGAAACACGGGCACGTTGACGACGACCACTTCGACATGAATATATTTATGCGGCGATGGTGAAAATTGTAAGTACATCCATATCCATATACTAGCGTGTGCGAAAGGAAGTGTGTCATTAGAAGAAGTTGCAGAACTGTAATTCTGAAACTTTTTTTGTGACAAACAAATAATGACATAGGAAAAAGTTTTTCCCTGAGCCAAGAATAGAATAAAAAGTTCCTTTCTTTTGAAGGAGGAGAACTATGCCAGCCAGAGAGGAAACAAACGATCGAGTTCTTTTTTTTTGGCGGGTAGATTGCTTTTGTTTATTCACATCTCTCATCACACATTCCCCTTGGAAGATATTATCTTCTGTGAATGGGCTGGAATTTGGGGAACATTCAAATGAGCCAAGAGCGAAGAAAATAGGTACACTGGTGCGTTGCGTTGGTTTGGTTAACCCAAAGCCATTCCTCCACATTCAATGATAAGTGCTATGCAGATGAGTACCCTCCCGCAATCAGTTCCAGAGGAAAGGAATGTAACAGCGTGAATTGCAGAACTGGGACGAAGTAGGATGATAATAGGTACATCACATCGTCTTCATTCAGCCCATCGCGCTTTATATTCATCGGGAAACAAAGAAACTTTCTTTTTCCTTTTGCTCCGCGATCATGCCAAGTCCTAAGTAAATTTTCAATTTGGAAATGGAATGTGCTACATACTTAATAACGATTAGTGGGAAATTCGAAGTGGAAATAAATTCCTGGTTTAAAAAGTCTCTGAAAGAATGCGCACCTTTAGGTATTCCAAATAAAATTCCCTAATGAATAGCAGATCGTCTTCGTTGGTCAAAGGATCGAATCGAATGAGTAAAAATATTCTCATTTTCCCCGTGGAGCACTAATAATGAAAAACATGGGCTTGGTTTCATTCGGTTTGGTTTCCAAACATAAAAAAACAACGCAATAATAAAAACTTCATGCAAATAAGATTGAGCACAGTGGGAGGACTCCTCCAATTAAGGTGAACTTTCTTCTTCTACTCCTGGAGCTCCATAAGGAAGTGAGGCAGTGTCCAATGTCTATAATTCAAAGTTTGTTCCTTCTACATGGATTCATTCCAATTCCGGGGGATTCGCACGCACTCCCTCTCCCACAGACATAAATAAAATCGCGCGGAATGGAAAATGGCAATAGAGATACATATACATACGTAGATAGTGGATTCACTCTTATGTGAAAACGACTAAACTTTACAATTTACTAAATTGCCCCGGCCTAACTTTCCCTCCAATTGGAGGAAAGAATTACTCTTTCCTCTGTAATTTAGTCTTGTTCCGATTGAATGCCTCCTCTAGTGCTTCACCGTAGATAGATACTTGGCTCCAGGAAAATTCCTAAACGAGGTAGCACTACACTATGGTGTGCTTCCCTATCCAATGAAAAATTTCCCAAAGTAATCCGGCTTTTCAAGGAAATGAGGTAAAGCTTTTAATGGGCTTCTTTATTATACCCCGCACTGTTTACAGTACTTTGCATAAAAAGTGGGCATTCAAAAAAATTATGTGTATCGTAACTAGTGTATTCCTACTTTCATAGTCTTATTGTCTCGTCCTTGGAGCGTTTGAGCCCGCAACAATGGAGATCCTTTTCCTGAGCACAAATATTGATGTTGGCAATGAATCAACGAGATAAATTATTCAGCTTGTTGGCTGGCATCATCTTTGCATTAAGTACGATATTTCTCCAAAACACCAACACTACCACTCTACTACACAGCTCCTAGCTCATTCATCAGGCTTAGGAATTGGCAAGTGTAAATCAGAGCTGGAGTACTCGTGAAAGCATTCCCCATTATTAGTGCACATGCCATGCCAAATGCCAAGCAAAAAAAATCCGTTACTTCATCTCTCCCCTTTTCTGCAAATATGTATCCAGATCCGGATCCACCATTCTGAGAGCTTCCGATAAGCCTCGTGGCGTAAATAAATTAATAATTTTTCATTTCCAGTTCCAGCACTCCATCTCCATTCTGCGGGCGTTTAATTTATTGAAATGTAAACAAAACTGGGATTCCAACTGTAAAAAAATATTTTTTATTTTCTGCCCTTGGCATACTATTCCAGTACATTTCAAAGTGATCAGCCCTAGCGGAGCTGGATGAAGGAAGAAGATTCTGGAGCTCAGGAAATATTTTTTTGGAGTTCTTCTATATTATTATTTCGTTTCCCAACATTTCCGCTTTTCATTTTAACAAGCTAAAGCTCCTCACACAGAAGATTTCCCAGTCTACTCTACTCTACCGTTTCTCTATCTCAAGGCAATAAAAATTCATATTAAAACCATTTCATATAAATTNTTTTCAATTTAACAAGCTAAAGCTCCTCACACAGAAGATTTCCCAGTCTACTCTACTCTACCGTTTCTCTATCTCAAGGCAATAAAAATTCATATTAAAACCATTTCATATAAAGTCCCCAGAACTGGAGCCAGTGATAAACTTGGAGTAGTCAGAAAGGAATGAAAATGGAACGCTAAGGCTTTTGGAGTGGTTTAGGTTCAGCAGAAGAAAAATAAGTTGAAAACATTCGTTTTTTTTCCTCGAGTTCCATTTCACTTCTCCAAATTCGAAAAAAGTCTTCCCCATATTCATGCTCATTTCTCTTCATCCCTTTTTTAAACTGACAGTGGTTGGTAATCTCGTGTACGCATAGCAATTTACTTTTTCTAGATTGGGATTTTACCAGTATCATCATTTCCCGAGTTAGTCATGCGGAATGCATGCACCTCATTAGTGGAAGTGGCAAGAGAGTGGAGGAGAGGAGTGAAAGTTGGAAGGAGTAAATCTGCGGATGTATCTTTTTTTCCTCCAGGAGAGGATATTGGAGTTAAAGTAGGGAAAAATGGAAGTGGGATCCGGATCCGAGTAAGTGAGAAAAAAAAATTTTTCTGATGCTAAAAAAACTTCAAGTTGAAAAAAGTATCCCGGAGTAAAAAGTATTTCGAATATCTGGGAATACGCACCTTGACAAGATGTACAGAAGTATAAATGGTGCGTTGCGTTTTTGAATCTCCCTCTTTTCTTACTTCACTTCGTTTTCGCGTTTCGTTTCTCGCTCAAGGGAGATTTCGTAAGACTTGCGTAGGAAAAAAAGTCGGACAGAAAGGGAAAAATTTTTTTGAAGAGATTTTCATCGGAGAAGAGAAAGCACTAAAGTGACAGATGTTGATGCTGCCGCAGATATCCAAGCAAAGCCACAGCAGTAGCATGGCAGCCACGGATGTTGCGAAGCAATTCGTGGGATGTGCGTTCGTTCGAGGAGAAAAAAAAACTGTAAAAGTGTAAACTTGCCAGCGCGTGCGTTTATCCTGGAGAGGTTTTGAAATGGGAAAGTTTCCCATCTTGTTTACCAACCAACCAGGTGGATGTGGATACCAAAGTCTAGACTCTGAACTGACAGGTATAGCTCCTATTACTACTAAAGAGGAAAAATATTACGGATGGATGGATAGATACACATTGTGTACATTAGAAGCAAGCCTAGCTATCCAGCTTCATGAAATTTTTTTCTGAGGAAAAGCCGCTTCAAAATTCTGTTTTAGTTTGGGAGATGAAACAAAACGAGAGAAGAAAATCATGAGGTTCCTATCTTAGCTTCTTCTTTCTGGTTCCTTTGTTAATGAAAAAATTCGGAATTTGTTTGCATTTGAGATCTTTATGATTATTATTATTTCCGTCATTAAAATACTTAAACCGGGGAAAACTTTCTCCAGTTAAGGAAGTGAAGTTAAATAGCCTGGATGCGAGTTCTTGTCTAGGGCTTAATTCAAAAATCGATTGAGTCGTAGAAGCCCATATTAAATACGGATATCGATTCCTTGAGTGACGTGACGACCGACACTGCGGCACCCATGCCAGGCCAGGGTTCTAAAGGAATATTAAGTACATATTTTCCCACTGCCACGGAATCCTGGGATGTCAAATCAGGGCACCAACAACGACCACTGCACATGGCGTACCGATGTCACGAGAGTCATCATGTCGTTAAAATTCCATAAATTCTCCGGTGCCGATCCCATCATGAATCGTGGATTTATCGACAAACAAATGCCTCCACAAAAAAACTTGGTGTATGCTTACACACTTAGGGATATACTTATTATTCGCTGCAGAAGGGAAGGAGAGCTTTAATCCGCAGCACATAATCATCATCATCATCATCATGCTTCCCAACAACAACATCGGCATTACAGTAATAGGAGCACCGGCATTGGATTGGATTGATTTTCAGTAAAAGCCGTCCTGTAAACCGAAGCCAGACCGGCGCCACGTACTTATTTCTAGAATTACTACATTCTTCGTGTCAGCATATATTTTCCCTAGATTTCTACAGCCCAAACTTGATACATGATACAACTTACAGTACGCTACATTTATTCCAAAAGACAAACAAAATACAAAATCCATTTGTAGAAAATGCTAAATAAGCAGATAGATTCCGCAACTTCTCACGAAAGTATGTAGCCCAAGCTCAACCCTGATATATTTTTTTTCCAATACGTCAATCCTCATAATAAAAATAATCGTTCTTTTACTCCGTCGCTTTCGCTTCATCTCACCCACCCACGACGAGTCATTCGATCAGTGAGTAGTCCTCACTTATACCGAGATAAGATCAAAGGTCGTCCCAGTATAAAAAAGGAAGTATATATGGGGTATGCATTTAACCTTCCACATTAAATCCATCGACTCATGTCACGACATCATTTTAAGGCCAATCACACTAACAGCTTTTGCAATGCCATTCATCCTCAAATGCTTTTTCCTACTTAGATACTCACTCACCATCCATCCGTCAATACATGATGTTGTTCTCCTCTGGGACCCCACGTAAACTACCTATAAAACGGCGACGGGGAGAGCTGAAAAGAAGAGCACGCCACGGTACGTTCGTATTTATTCGCAGCGAGATCACACAGACCCCGGTGTCATTTTCACTGATTGCCCTCGATGACACTGACAAATGCAAAAATAAATTATTAACTGCCAACTCCAAGTCACATGCACACTCTCACACCAACACCACCACCACTACTGTCACCACCGCTACAGTCTTGTAAGGAAGTATGTAGTATGGTGCTCGTGCCCGCTCTGTCACTGTGCACTGGTATGGGGTACTTCTGCTACAAATTGTTCGGGTCGCTTCTTCTTCCTCAGAAGCACGCGGTTCTGTTCTGTTCTAGTTGCTTTCCCGTGTTGACAAGTATCACTATTCAAGATCAAAAGAAGGGATGAACTAACTATACTATAGAGAATTTTTTTTAGACAAAGAGGAGCAGAGAGAGACCTTTCCACTTCTCGTGAAACATTTATGACGGTGATAATGCGCGAAAGAAAGGGATGTGGACCTGCTTTTTGCTTAAATGTACCTCATGCATTTATTTATATCTGGAGGACTTGTACAAATAGAAGACACTTAAGGAACGAGAGATGTTTTTTTTCTCCTCCGTGGTAGTTTCTCTTCTTGTTCGGATGAAGGCCCAGTTCTGTATCCGCGGAACAAAAACACACTAGTAGACACTGACGAAAAATAAAGATAAGAATAAAAAAGTGGAATGGGGAGAGTGCTTTCAGTGCTCCATCATCCCAAGGATGTGACCATCATCTTGAGGGATGAAACCCTGCCCTTAGTAGTCTTCTTCACAAAACCGCATTGAAAGAAAAGAGAAAACTTGTCATCCTTAGTTTTTTTCCGAAGGAGATCTAGCTCCTCGCCTCCACTATCTTTTATGATGTAGATGATGATGATGATGACATTTGAAATATATACTCTCTGTAGACCAGGCCTAACTCACTCGCTATTTTCGCAAATGGGGAAAGTTTTGTAAGAGGTGGGAGCACTAGTAGTAGTGGTAGTTCGCTCACTCAGGCTACAAAGAACTACACGTGACCTCAATGTCAATGAGTTTTGTCATCAGGATCAGTTTTTCCCTGCACTCTTCTCTCCTCAAAGCTGGACTTGGAGCTGGAGAACAAAAAAAGGAAACCCCTTTGTCAGTGCCGGGTGAAAGTGAGGAAAGTCAACAAGATGAGAAGAGAAGATTTAGCTGCATCTTATATGTATTCGCGGAGGAAAAAAAAGCTTGTTCCCTTCCCATTTTTTTCAGTTAGCTGCTAGTTCAGAGGGAAAGAGATGATGAAAGTGACACTAGAAATAACTCCTCTTTTGTTTTCTTTGTCCTATTTACTCGTCTCTCACTCACTCCAGTATTGAGGAGGAAGGAAGGTCGGATTCAGAGGAGGAGGATTGATGATGGCGAAACTCACACCGAACAAACAAGGGAAACAAGCAAGGTCGTAAGTAGATTGGTGATAGTGGTGGATGCTGGGCTAGAAAGAAGTCGAAACCGGAGAAGATGAAGGAGTGAGTGGTTTGGTTATTGCTCAACGCTTTCAAGGAACAACATCAATCTCCTATAATGTATTTTCGGAGCGGGCGAAATGATGGATAGACAACGTGTTCTGGTTTCAAGTAATGCACACACCTTCTCACAGATTATGCTTTCATCTTGTCGTCGTCAATGGGGAAAACCACGAGAATCGGTTTGGAGAGTGAAGCCGCGAGAGAATGGATCATCATCACAGGAGAGGAGCCATTTCATGATTGCTTCGTATTGCGAAATACAGTTTTTAAGTACTCACGTACGCATACTACAGTCGTGACTGGATTAGTTTGGGAACTATCCACACACACTATAGTGCACACACTATTCCATATATAAAACAACGCTAATGAACGTGAACACTGTCTGCAATATTTAAGTCTTCTGAAAAATTCATTATTCCAATGGCTAATGAGCACGTCAAACGTACCACATATACTTAAGAGGAGAGTGCCGACACTCCAACTCCAACTTTTGAAGGTTCCTCTCCTCAGCACCAAGTTTCCATAAGCCACTTCACAGGAAATAGTTTACTTGACCGGTGAAGTGAGGATGAGTCAATATTACTCCCACCGACACAATCTCTATTTACTCAGCAAATTTGAGAAATGAACCACTCACTCACTCAGGGCTTATACCTGGCTTTGGCTTGGCTCAACGGTGAGATGTATGCATGGAAAAAGCACCGAAAAGAGAAATGCTGAAGTGTGTTTTCATACCAAATATACTTTCAAGAGAACCTCTGAAACTTTTTACTCGAGTAGGGATAGCACTCCAAGGCAGTTCTGAATCTTTCATCACATTAAAATATGGCAGTAGCTTATGCCTGCACTTTATGACAAAAAAAGAACTATTTAAATAATAATACTTGGTGGGAGCACTACTACTCCATACTACACTTTTAAACTAATCGAAAAAGTTGAATAATTAACGCGGGGCAGAAACTTTCCAAGTTTTTATTCTCACGCCGAGGAGACATTTTTTAAACTGATGTGATGATTATGATGATGAGGAGGAGGGCGATGTTGCGTATTCCCCCAGAAATATTAAACCCGACTACACTTTTGACTGCTTTCACGGATGGACAACTCGAAGTTGAATGTTTCTGCCTGTCCAGGTAAGTAAAAAACCTGTTTGCCCTTTAGTTGTGTGAGGTGGCTTTCTCTATTTTGAATATTTTGGCAATAATGTCCCTACTTTATGAACGGAAGGAGTTGACGGGGCTTTTTTTACGATGGCGAAAAAAAAATTACAGAGTTCGGAAGGAAACCGGGAGGAACAATAAAAGCAGGAATGAGTCACAGTCTTCACTCAGTCATTCTTGCCTAACTAGGATGAAATGAGTTTCCCGTCTTTCCCCTTTTCGCAAAAATATAACTGGTAGTTTTTGTTTCCTAAACCGGCTTGGCTTGGGCTCGTGAGTTGATTTCCACATCCACATAAATTTATGTTTCCTATCTGAACCCCCTTTTTTCTGCGGGTAAACGTACGGAGTAGTAGACCCTAGTGAAAAAAAACTTGTGATGGAGTGGCTTAAGCTCAAACAACTCTGGGAAAAGCCAGGCAGCGACTGACTCAGGCAGTTGGAGGGGCCTTGCTTTTCCTTTCATTTGCTCCCCTTTTCCCATGACACCTCAGTTGGGAAAAAGCCTGTGTGCAAGCAAAGCAAGCCAAAGCCAACTCGTGCAAAAGCCGATGCAAAAGTCCAACCTGACAGAGACAACCTCACACAGAAATTAAATGAAGTATTTTATTTTCCTCCATTGATCGTGCTCCTAAATGGAGGGAGAGCGAGTGCATACAATGAATGATACCTGTCTGCCGACGGTGACTGACGGTTTCCATTGAACTTGACTAGGAGAGCAAACAATTGGGAATTGAGTAGAACATGAAAGCGAACAAACGAAAAGTTACAGAAGGGAAGAAGGCTGACGCCAATTATGATAGATAGATTCATCCTCTGTATTATTACCTAACATAACATTTTCTTCAACTATATGACAGCTAAATCATCTGATATTAATTACAGAGGGAATAAAATGCCACGTACAAAAGGGATTATTAAATATTAATGGAGGTAAGACGAATTCTCTGGTAAGGAACAAGTACTAATATAATTTATTTTTCATGTGATGTAAGCAGACCAAATAGTGTAGAAGGACATTGACAAGCAATACAATGGTAGTAACATTATTAATGTTTTGCAGTTACCCTTATTTGCAAATAAAGATAATTTTATTATCAAATGGCTTACGGTTGCTTGATCAGAAGGAATATTGGTCGTTTCTTCAAAAGGATTTTGTATAATTGAAACAATTTCGTACAGAAATAATACAGATTGTATAAACGTCCCTACACAGTTTTATATGCAAAAGCAATTCTATTCTTTAAAACCGGAATCATTCAGTCGACCGGTCGTTTCTCTCCGTGCTTTTTAGTGTAGTCTTCTGCCGTTTTGAAGAATTTCTTCTTGTCCTGTTGAAACTCTTGAGCGAGATCGGCCCTATTAAGATTATTAAACACAGTTAAACGCATACTCAGCTGATCTGGTGCTTTAGAACTAACTATGAATCATTGTGCATTGAATTTATAATCACAACAATAAGATTTTATGTATGAATTTACCGACTCCCCATAAGGACTTTTTTTCAGAAATCGATCCGACCACAAAAAGTTAAATTTACACAGGATCCCTTCAGTTGTTTCTGGTTCAATCCCAAAAGTCGAATTCTAGAATTAGATACAAAAAATATGTACTACAGAACAAATCATCATGAGTTAAACACATGTAGCGGTACAAAAACAAATGAATATTGATACACTGTGAGCAGAATCGGTAGAAAAACACTAATAGATAATTGTTATTTTATTCTTACCTTCTCAGGAAGTATATCAATCCGGAACTAGCCCGTATCAGTTGAGGACTTGGAAAACAATCTTGTCCGATTAGTCCGATACCTGTGCCAAATATAATACGTACTGTTCGCGGTTTACTTTATAATACACGAGAGTAAACATTGAGCTTGCACCCTTGCACGCCGCCTCCTAAGCAACTTGAGAAAAGGAACTGCTGATCCACGCGCATTGCTAAAACGCTTCTTGGCTAAATCGAATCCTATGGCTATTCTTTACACTGCATGCTCACTTTAATATTTTCTAGTCATTGAGTGCCTATCCTTTCGCCATCAACTTTTTTGACGAATTTTAAGTCAAAACGGACAGATTATTTATACAAAAGGACGTAATAAGTGATTTAAGATTCAGTGACGAAGTGCCTCCCGGAAAAAAGGATTTTTCCGGCATAACGATTGTAAGTGCTCATAAATAATTAAATGATCATTAACATTTACTTCCATAAATGCATAGTTTAATAATCTGGTCTGATGATTTACTGATTCTTTGAACTAGATTTAACCCCATTGCCGACTTTCTAATTTTAAGTCTGGAAGGAATGCAAATGGCATCGTCCACAGAGGAACAGATGAAGGATATTTTATTAAGGTTCGGCTTAAATGCAATGCAGCAACAGTAACAGTTATCTTTCATAGTTCAAATTAGTTTAGTTTTTTTATACTACGTCTTTTCGTTTTATGCATGACAGTGAAATCATAGCAGGAGATATTCGGGCGAAGAGATCTCTCAGAGTTTTCCAGCATCAGGAGGAGCAAATTAACGGATTAGAGAATGTAAGCTTGTCTAAAATTCTCAGAGAAACATGTCTTATTATTAAGTCTTTCATTATTTGGGCGATGTATATTTATACCAGGAGTACATAATATTAGTAGAATTAGAGCTTCACATACTTCGCACTACTCCCTCAAAGCTCCAACTTTGTGGGATTACTAACGTTAGTAATAGTACCTAGTGCCAATTACGCTGCGGTTAGTTTGTCACAACTTTTTTTTCATTGCACAGGAACTTTCTCAAAAATCCAATTTACTCGAGGAATTAAGGGCGCAACACGCTGAACTCTTGCAAGTTCGTGATTACATGCAAGAAGTCCAAGAATTGCAGCGTCAGTTGATAAAACTGCAAGAGGTTGAACAACTCTCCCGAATTGCGGATCCTCAAGTTTTATCGTCGATATCATCCAGTAGGCTGGCCAGCAATTTGTCGACTAGAGCTCGTGAAGACGTTGAGAAATTAAGCGGTCATGCTGCCCACATAGATGCTGATGTCAGTGGGGGCTCAAATGGCAAGATTGAAGTATTACATTTTCTTCCGAAATGGAATCACAAGACCTACGAGAAAGGACAACTTATAGAAGCTGTGAAAAGTAAATTGAGTGTTCTGGGAATCGGCTCAAGCTTTCAAAATGACTCAACAACGTCTCATGATTTGCAAGTATGCATGGAGCACGAAACACGTCCCTATCTTGGAAATAGGATGTCCACGTCTGCTCAAGTTGTGCCCTCTACCAGTTCAAGATTTCTGGATTTGAATGCAGATGTAATTTTTAAAAGTTTTCATTTCACAGGATTATGGAGATGGGGACCGGGTTCATTTCATATCTACTTTTGAATTAAGCATCGTGACATGATAAATCTGTCTTGTATGTATCTTTAGATCAAGGATGTAAAGGGGACTTTGAGTGACCACAAAGAGTAAGTATCTATTAAGTAGTATGTCATGCCTAATAAGTATACATATTAATCATTGCAATTTGGTACTATTATTCTCTTTGATACTGCAGGTCTATATCCAGCCTATCCAGAGAGCTTATAGTTCTAAAAAAAGA
>JAHZNH010000813.1:0-17144 GCA_027744355.1 Tyrannoseira gladiata
TCGCAACCTTTTTTCGTTATTTTCCTTCCTCGAGATTCTCTTTGGAGATTATATCATGATTTCATTACTATTAGTAAATGTTCCAATTTCCGGGTGAGCACTATAGCCCTCTTTCCCCAAGAAATCTTATTCCATCCAGGGAATAAAAAATCTCGATCTCCAATCCAATCCAACCCTACTCTGTGCCTTCTAGCTGAGGTGGGTTATTAAAATTGCATCCTGAGGGCCTGAGGGAAGAGCAAACAAGCTAGATAGAATCACGCTACTTGGACGGATTGAAATCATCGTTTCATGTATCACAGGAACAAAAAAAAGTGACAGAATGTTGTTTACTTGTGTACGAGAGAAAAATCTGAATCCGCGAATAAATACCAAGCAATTACATAGAATGTATTCGTTATATAATATTGAGATAAAGGGCAACTATTATTATTATGCCCTTAGTACATTTCAAAGTCAAGTCTTGATCTGGTTTTCGTTTGAATGCAATTTTCTCCTCTTACTTTTCCTCCGCTTGACTTTTTTAAATTGCTTCCTTGCTGCACGCCTATAAAACAAGAAAGTAAGTAGTTCGGCTTGGCTTAGCGAACTTAAAGGGGGAGTTGAACCGAACAAAGCAGAAAAAATAAATTGTACCGCGAAGCCATTACTGCAATAATGATGATCATTATGCGAACAAAGATATTTACTCCAAAGGTCATAGGGCTTGAAGACGCACAATGAGATCCTTTCATTCACAAATAATACTTCATTCCATACTTTTGGAAAGGGATGAGTTCGTCTCAAAAGAGGAAAACATGAAAGGCATCATCATCCAGTGATAAAAAGATCTTCATAAATAATAGATTTTTTCCGCGAGAAAACCCCACCTCTAAGGGGAAAATGGTTGAAGGGTAAGTGCGGGGTAAATAGGGCTACCAGGAAAAAAAGTCGGCTTTCTTATGAAGATAGTTAGTAAGTTAGTGAAGCCGATGATAAAGGCTGAATACTGCTGAAGCGCAGGGAAAAATGCAGGCACATTTTTTCGAAAAAATATATAATAATTCCGTTAAAACGAAGAGAAAGCATTTTTTAGAGAAAAAACTTTTCCTCAGAAATATGATGTAACGAAAACTAACGATGCAATGATCTAACGCATCACTTTAAGCGATAAAAAAATGTCCTTTTCCTATGATGCATTGCCTTTGATTATGCAATGCTGTTCTTTTGCTGGAAGATGGACACTGGCATTGACATTATATATTCTTTTGTATCATATATATTACATCAAATTGAGGTCTTTTTTTGTTGTTGTCGTTCTCAGAAAAAATGGATCAAATGGTGGGTGAGGGATCTGTTCCAAGAAACGGTTAAATTGCGTTACGACTCCTTCATACATTTATTTTTTACGAAGGGAGGTTCATCCCTCCCCTTTTATTTTCGATATAATAAGTATAATTTTGTATAGTTGGATGACTCCATAAAACTTTTCCTCAGAAATATGATGTAACGAAAACTAACGATGCAATGATCTAACGCATCACTTTAAGCGATAAAAAAATGTCCTTTTTCTATGATGCATTGCCTTTGATTATGCAATGCTGTTTTTTTTGCTGGAAGATGGACACTGGCACTGACATTATATATTCTTTTGTATCAAATATATTACATCAAATTGAGGTCTTTTTTGTTGTTGTCGTTCTCAGAAAAAATGGATCAAATGGTGGGTGAGGGATCTGTTCCAAGAAACGGTTAAATTCCGTAACGACTCCTTCATACATTTATTTTTTACGAAGGGAGGTTCATCCCTCCCCTTTTATTTTCGATATAATAAGTATAATTTTGTATAGTTGGATGACTCCATTGAAATAAAAATGACAATTTTCGTACCTATCTATCTGCGAAATTATAGAGATAGAAAAGTTCGCTCCAGTGGCCATGTGCCACAGTCACTATAACCACCAAGTTAAATTGCTCGATTAACTTCTGGACGTATCTTCCCAAATAATAGTGTGGCCCATAAAAAAATTCCATCATTCAGGAAAGAAGTGCAAAAGCCCGAGAGATATCCCTGAAATGCTGGAAATTAGATATGGAGCTAGGTTCTTTTCAGTGAACCACGGCACATATTACCTACCACAAAACTAGCACATCTTCAAGAACATCCAAGAAAACGTATAATGGTAATCCTTCCCCAACTTTCCCATTAAGGCCTCCATCAGATAAAAATGCCCTAACACAGAAGGAAGAGTGGCCCAACTCCACTAAATTATTAGATGATCTATTAGGGAGCACGAGCACGACAGAAATAACACTAATTTTCGGTGTGATTTATTAAGAAAATATGTAGTGTGGAGAGAATTCACTCCGTTCATACTTGCTCCGCTTTATTATTATTCTCCAGCGTTTTATGCATCGTCACGTGTATATTGTATTGAGATGGAGGAAAGAAGATGAAGACGGGTGATATGATTCCAGAATTGTTTATAGTAGCATGGAATGGAACTAGATAAGTGTTCCCTAGCTTTCTCATTGAAATGGAGGAAGGCTGGCGAGCCCATTATTACGGTTTTTCCTTTGCTTTTCTCGAATCCGGATCCGGCTGCAGTGGTAGATAGTCTTCCTCTCACTATTCTAACTCTCGCTCAGACTCCATGAGAAGTGACCTAATTAACCCCAAAAATGTGTACAGGATGCCCCTCTTCCACTTTTCCTCTGGTCCTGACCATGATAAAGCATTTAGAATGGAGTGCATGTGGGGAATTTTAATTCGAGTCAAAAGGGAAAATCCTCGCCGATGTTCTTTCCAGTGAATAGTACAAAGGGATTGAGATCATTTACTACTGCCATTATCATCATTATTATCTCGGACTTATAGGAAAGCCCGGGATAATTAATGATTCTCCAAATGAGAGTAAGCTGATCCTAAAGAGTCCATTGAAAATCTCCCGTGTACAATAATAACGCATTTTGCAAGTCGAGCCCCCAACGAACAATCCATAAATCATATAGGAATCTTTTTTGTTCAGCATTAATAGAATATATATAAAAAGTCTCTTTTAAAAAAGAAATGTTCCTGCTGTATTTGATTGCTACTAGAAGCTAGCTAATCCAATCCAATCCGAGCCACTTTACCGTAACAGCCTTTTTCAGGTACAATAACATTTAAAATATTTCCCCGGAAGACCACCCGCAGATTTGCTGGAAACACAGGAAAAGCCATCCCATTACAATAAATTGCCGAGTTGAATTTTTCTCACGATTACGATTTCTCAAAACATTGTCTTTTCTCGGAGTAGTGCTGAAGGGGATGTAGTAAATGTACTTGCAGGAGGACTATCTTGTAGTCAAACAGAATGCAAAAGTCAAGTGAAACAACCTTCCCTTCTCCTACCGACGACATTCCCATTTTATTGGCAATTCTTCACTCCTCTCAATGGCTCCCCCAGCAGAAAAACATTTCCTTCCCTCTCGGCAGACCATTGCATTCAAAAGAAAAACTACAAAAAGTACCATATTGAATTTTCCCATTTCACCAGAAGAAAGCCCCCAATCGGTTGAATTTCCCAACGACTACCTGGACAAACTATTTCAAATGCAGGTGTGCCTTTCATAAGAAAAGAGGGAAAGCCACTATCATTATTACAGAACTCAAAACATACTTGTAGACATTTTTACAAATGTGGTTTTCGATCCAGGACACCGGGTATTCCACCAGGAGGAACTTTTATTAAATATTGCAAACATTTCCCATGTAAAATCAATTTTTATCCTACTTTTCCCCCAGAAAGAGATCGCAGACATTCTCGTTCCACTTCCATCTCATAAATATTATTCATGCATACTTATTATTATAATATCAAAATTCAGCTCTTCAAAAGAATTTTTTTCCAGGAAAAAAAATTTTGCTCAGGTTTGGATTCACTGTAGATAAACCAGAGTACAAAAAAGCCACTAGACGATTCCCCCACTTTCGATTCAAATTTTCCTCTTACAATCTATCAAAAAACGAAGTCAACTCGTCTCCTCCAAACTTGCTGACCGAAGCACTATTTATGTAGTACTTACCTACAAATGTTGTTTGTAAAAAATTTGTTTGTTTGTCTTCAACTTTTATTCTCTACAAACTGTGTTTTTCCTAGTCAAACTCTCGTACTTTTCCACGGTTCCAGGGGTAGAGTTATTGCTGACCATATAATTTACTTGCTTACAGAAGTACTTTTCTGTTATTTTCTGCTGTGGTCTCGCCAATCGAAAGTACACCCATTCTGGTGAACAAGCATATGATATGTACATATGTACTTTCACCTTTCACTTCCCAACAAAAACAAACACTATTATTGCTCCAATGCTTTACACAAAAGGCGGTGGTGTATAAGGACAATGAAATTTTCATTCTTGTTGTTCCACCGAAGGATAGAATTTTCAGTTTGTGTTCAACCAATGATAATATTGAACAAACCAATCCTTGTTTCAACAAAGGATTTTTTCTGAGCATATTGTCCCCCGGCAGGACTGACATGGTCACAGTGGAAAATGTACATGGTTTTTGATACTCGCACTTCCCTTATTCCCGACTCATGATGATGGTGACGTGATGATGAAAGTACCCGCCTGGCCTCTGTTGATAAAACATTTATTTTTTCCTCTCGCTGAGCTAAACCATGCACATTTTTCAAACCCTGAAATACAATGACGATTGAATTGAAAGTCAAATAAAAAATGGAGTACGCGACAACACCACTTTCCAATCAATCCTCTTCACAATGCAAAAGAGCACGGACGTAAAGACCCAACCAACATCCAAAAAATGACCAAACCGATGGGCTACGCACCAATACCACAGTATAGAGTTTTGCGGTGTGATGAATACACAATTTCCCTAACCCACGCCTCACCAGACAATTCCAAATTCGCTCTCACAAATACCACATCTTTCATCTCCATTCATCATCCGAAAGTGGCGTAATGCCGGAGAAAAATAGAGTTGGAATGTATGTGAACTTTCCACTACAGGTTTCCCTTTTCCACTCTGCGACTAGCAGTATGAGGCGACATAATGACTCCAACGACGACAAAAAAGTAAGTGTCTGAGGGAATGGGGTTGCAAAGAATGAATTAATTTTCGGCAATGCCAGAATCACAGTTTTAATTAAATTTTCACACGAAATAAATCTCTGCCTCCAGTCTCGCAAAATAAACTCGATGTAGATCCAGCAGCTCTCCCGTCTGTTTTGATTGGTTTGCCCCGTTAAGTATTTTGCGTTGGATGAATGGATGCTACCCGGAAATTATAAGGAGCATAACGACAACCAATATAAAAAATATATTATGTAGCCAAAAGACGGCTTCATAAACTTTTTTTATTCATTCATTTCATTATATCCGGGTGAAAGCATACGATCAGAATTCTCACACATTTCTCATTCGAGCAGAATGGTTTGTCCCGTTAAGTATTTTGCGTTGGATGAATGGATGCTACCCGGAAATTATAAGGAGCATAACGACAACCAATATAATAAAAATATATTATGTAGCCAAAAGACGGCTTCATAAACTTTTTTATTCATTCATTTCATTATATCCGGGTGAAAGCATACGATCAGAATTCTCTCACATTTCTCATTCGAGCAGATTGAAAGAATGAATGGGACTGAATAAATGTGCCCGTTTTAACACGGAAAATGCTCGCGTCGCTATTCACGAGGGAGTATTAATAATAGTTGTGACGATGATGATAATGCCCAATCCAGCACTTCCAACTACAACGCTTTAACGACTCACGAGGGCAAAGTATCTTGCAACTTTTGTCATTATAAAGTTATCTGAAGATTGCCAAAGCCCAGTCTGGTCCAATTCCAATAAGTGATATTACTTGCTCACGAACGAGAACTCCCTTTGATTTAATCACACAGTCGATTAACTTCCAATGCGCGTTTGTACACGTTCGGGAATTCAATCCACTCACTCGTTCTTTCATCACCTGAGCATCATTATCTGTAATGTGTTTGAGTGAGTGCCAGATGGAGAAATAAATGTTGTGGAAGTCTCATTCCCTCCTGTCATTCACACACAAACCTATTCTGTTTAGGTGATGGTGATGACTATAAATGAGAATGGCTTATCTATAATACCTACTTTCCAATTTGTGCAGTAAATAGAATAATTAAGGTGGAAGAACAGTGGATTTTTGTAAAACATATAAATGTCTCTTTCAGTCTAAGCATGCATACATGGTGGTTTATTTATTCACCCTGTCTTCGTTTCCATTCTTGGAAGCTACTTAGCAGCAATACTTGCTGACTCACTTTCCCTCGTTAGTTAGGTCGAGAATATGTCAATGCGTCAAGATCCAATTCGTGAAAGCGACACCGCACCGAAAACAAAATGAAAGTTTTTATTTCATTTCCTCCACTAAAAACGGGCCATCCGTTTGACACGCCAAACTTTCCGGAAAGAAATAATAGAAGTGACCGGGACAAAAACAACAAAAAAAGAGAGCCTGGAACAGACAGCTTGAGACGAATTCAAGTCAAGTCAAGCCTAGTCAAGTCAGCAAAAGTAAGTATAGTAACTCCTGGAAAATAAACATCACTACTTTCGCTGGAAAAGTAGTTAAGAGTTTTTTGGACATGGCTGGTCTAGAAAAACTTGTACGGAACACCAGATCCCAACCAAACGAACGAGAGATTCTTTTTTTGAATTGTTGGGCTTCTATATTCCAAGTTTTTTTCTTCCCCACTGATGATGATGTCGCTCCAAAAAAATACTCAAACCTCAGAACTTTGCCTGGACCTAACGGACATGAAGAAAGAGAGAGGCGGAGGATAAAGACGGAACTCTCCGGCTAGGAAGAATGGATGTGGACTGTAAACGTCTCTACAAGTTCGTTACATGGCACAGAAAGTTTCCCTATTTTTTAATAGCTCAACCTAACCTAAGTATTTCAGTGGAGCCGGACTGGTCAAGTCGAGAAACCTCGAGCCTCCTAAAAATGGGAATAAAACGAATCCTTAGGAAAAAATTACGCTCAATATGTAGGGAGTTTAGACCATGCTCGAATATTACAGCAAAAAATGAAACATGCACATTACGCTGGACAAGAAAGTAAGTAGTCTAATGAAGATGAAATTAAAAGGGAGAGGAAATTAAGGAAGAAGCTGGCCTGGTGCAGGCTCGAACAAAGTAGAAATTTCGACACACATAAACCAAGTACTTACTTACTCCAGGAAAAAGTTTCCGTTTAAAGAACGTCCCAATTAAATTGTAATTAAATTTTTCTAAAAGGGAGCGATTCCTTCTTCTAAAGTTTGAAAGTTTTTCTCATCTCGAAAGGGAGATGAAAGATCCAACTTTTTTTCCTAAAGATGCTAAGTATGAAAACTCTTTTGAGTTGAGCGAAGATCAATTTTTTAGAAAAATGATTCTGAATTTTTTCTCAGTACAAAATTCAAAAATACAAAAAATGTTTCGTTCGGAATGTTTTTGATGTAATGCGGTAATTGAAAGGAAGACTAATGAGAAGCTAACTTTCCCCGTTTTACTTACATGGGATCCAGCATGATTAGGAATTCAGGACACAGTTCTTTGATGGATTTCTTAGGTGGTGTGGTGCCTTATGAAACACTTTTTTCGAGAAGAAAATTATAATCCTGAGAGCTTAAAATCTACGTATAAAATATGATATAGCTGTCTCTCCTATTTAACGTCTGACTTTCTTCAATTACCTCGACCTCGCTTAGTTTCGAGAAGAACGAGACTTCTTCGTCTTGCCTTCCCGAAATTTGTGTTATAAAAGTGCTTCCTACGACCCATGTAAAGTATAAGGCTGAATGTACCTAGATATATACGATCCAAATCCTGAGGAAGGCTGTCGGTCCTTGTCAAAAAGTTTAACGAGAGAAAAAAATTCCTTTCATCTCCTCTTTTCCCCTCTCCATAATTTTCATGCGGAACGAATACACGCAATTTAGCAAAATACGAGCCGTGTAGATGGAAGACATGGAGCTTCAGAATTTCGCCAAGGAAAATATTTTCAACCTTTTAACAAAAAGCTTAAACCATGGAAGAATGTCTCATCTCTCTGGCTCTGAAAGAATGTTTCCGGAAACGATTTTTCTTCAAGTGAGACTAAAATGGGGGAACATATGTATGTATAGATATGAGGACAATTTTCCCCTGGATTAGAATGAACCTCGTCTGGAGGAGGCAATAACATATAGATTGGATATGACAACATTGTTTTTTCTATTTCCAATAAAGAGTGAGAAAGGTAGTACGTATTTAGATACGAATGCATGTGAGTATGAGGAGACAGAAAAAGTCAATATTTAAGGACGGTAGAGCGGGGAAAGTACTAAACTCAGGAACAGACTCCAGACTTTTTTTTACTCCTAAGGAGGAAACCCCTTAATGCAAAATAATCTCACTTCACATTTGGCTCTGTGCGTCATAAAATTTGAAGAAGTATAATGAAAGTCATAAAACCACTGAGGAAATGGAAAATAAGTAACACGGACTCCACTCCAATATGAAGACGGGAGTCGGCGTGAGTATAAAAAAAATGAGGGGAGTTGGAGTACAAAAAGATTACAGAAATGACAAGTGTTAGAAAAGTTTTTGCCTGAGTAGTTTATTCTTGTTAATTCCATTATTATTATTATTATTCTCATTCCTTACCCTTTGCATAACCTTAGCGAGGAAAAGGACATTGCACTCGTGAGGTTGTACATGGGGCCAACTGTGTTGGTGATCATGGCGTTTGAGCCCCCGAATGTCATGACATCCGTGAGAGCACTCACATTTGATATCATTATCATCCTCCCTTGACTGAACGGCTTTTCTCGCCCAGTGCACCAGGGTACACCAATCAATCGGCTTAAAAATTTGATCTTGTTGCTTACGGGGATATGGGTACGTATAAAAATGTTCGGAGGACTTATTACTAAGGTTAGACACTGGTCTCGAGATAGGCTCCTCATGGCCTGTAAGGCTTTCTGCAGGTTGATAGTAATTCGAGTAGGCGGGATGCTCCAGGGGATTGTAGTAATATTGATGATGATGCAAATGATGATGATGTTGAGCATCTGACGAAGATTGCTGCTGTTGATGCTCTGGAGCTTGGGAGGATGCGGAGGAGACATGAACAATTTGTGAGGAGGATGATGTGGGAGGTTGTTGCTGCTGATGATGTTGTAATGCAGCATGCTGCCCGTACAATTGCTGCTCTTGTCTTTGCTTGGCAATTAACTGCTGTTGGTGTTGTTGTTGTTGCTGCTGTAATCGTTGTTGCTGGACATGTTGGATTGTCGCGTAGTCGTAAGATGAGCTCAAGTTAATTGAAACTGCCTGTGGGTCAAGGACTGACGCTTGACTAGAGGAGGTGAGGAGTGATGGTGCGGAGGCTAATGGTTGAAATACGCCTCCAGAGCTAGACCCTGTCACAGCAACGATGGCACCAGAGGTTGGTACCTGAGGAGCATATTGCTTACTCGCAAGCGAGTGCCTGAACAGCGGAGTAATTGGTCGTTGAAGTGGAGGCGGCAGCCACTGAAACACTTCGCTGATGTGTTGGATACCTACCACTAGAGGAACTACTACTACCCGCACCTATCACATGTGAAGGTGTCCTAAACTGTTGGTGCTGTTGATGATGAGGATGGTGATGGTGAAGAAGAGAATGTTGACCGGAATGCTGGAGAGGAAGTTGCTGTTGTTGTTGCTGATGGTGTCTTTGAGGAACAGGTTGGAAAGCGTGTGCTTGATGCTGGCTAGGTTGCCTGATCGGCGTGAGCGTTGAGTAGAAAGCAGATTGTTGCGAAGATGTGGGCCCCGCTGATTGAGCTCGGCCCGCAGAAGTCACCATTCCACCAACAACACTTGAACCACCACCACCTCCAACACTTCCAACACTAGGACCACCACTAGCACTCACTGAATTCACACCTGGAGTGGGGCCACTTCCACTCAGCTGATAAGCTGAAGAAGGTACTACTACACCTGGATGTTGTTGTTGTTGAAGTTGGGAGTATGGATGATGATATCCACCTGAAGAATGAGCGGCGGTTTGTTGAGCGTGTTGGTGTTGGGAATGATGATGGTGCCCTGGTAGAGTAGCAGCACTTCCTTTTCCTCCACCAGGCGTTGAAGTGGCGGAGGAAGGAAGAGCAGTACCTCCTTTTCTTGGTAGCGTGCTAGGGTCAAGACCTGGAAGCACTGGACGGTATATGTTTTGATTGATGGAGGTCTGCGGATGATGATGACGCTGGTGTTGGATTACATTTTGAGCAAGAGTCATACTCCGCTGAGCAACGACACCAGGCGGGGCCTGGTACTGAGGCTGCTGCTGGGGTACTCCTTGCTGTTGTTGGAGGTGTTGTTGATAATGATGGTATTGTTGTTGTTGTTGCTGCTGCTGCTGCTGCAGGGCCGAGCTTTCTTGCCCATTTTGTTGTGCCACGACGGTGGTCTGCTTTTGGCTGGAAGTACCTGCCTGAACGACTTGCGAGGAAGAATGCGAGGGATGTTGTTGATGATGATGATGATGGGAATGGGAGTGAGACGATGATGAGGACTTTTGCGTTTGGTGACCACTACTACTATGCTGGTGGTGGTAATGATGGTGATGATGTGCGTGTCTGGATGATGACGAACCGGAAACGCTTGGATGATGATGTTGCTGTTGCTGCTGTTGTTGTTGATGATGGTGGTGGTACTGTCTTTGCAAAAGCAGTTGTTGCTGAAGAAGAAATTGTTGTTGCTGTTGCTGTCTCTGCTTGATTTGCCTCTGTTTCAAATGATATTTGCAAAGAGTGTACTGGGGATAATTTGAGGGTGTATGACCCACTGGTGCTACAGCACTTGGAACAGCAACAGCTGCATTCAACAAAGAAGACTCTCCTCCTTGAGAACTTAAAACTTCCGAAACAAATGTGTAAAGTTCTTGAATAGAATTATAGTGAGACAAGTGAGCGTGGGAATGTCTCCCTTTAGCAACTTGCCCGAGGACTTGAGCCGCTGTAGCAGATCTACTCGGAAGAGTTTTCGTACATGTCGCGTAGAGTGCGGCGGCGGCAGCTGCAGAAGTTACTGCTGAAGAAAAGTCTTTTGGCACTATGACACCACCGCCACACACTACTAGTACTAATAATTTGCTCAAGTCTTTGGGATGACGAAGATGGTTTCACAAGTGCAGAAGATGATGATGAAGACGGCTGAGGGGCGGTTGAGGGTATTCCACCTGAATTTTGTGTGATTGCCGTAGGCACAGTCGGAATCTGTACCGTGGTGGGCCCAGTAGTACTCGATGAAGACTGCGAGGCTGAAGACGGACTCGCAGTCGCTGGGGATGGTACACTGGGTAAAGGATAGAAGCCTGGTGCAACAATTGCCTGCTGCCCGTGAACTACTGCTGCTTTCTTGGTGGTTGAAGGTTGCTTTTGAGCTTCTACACCAGCCCTCACGCTCCCCTTCTTTTCTCCTCTTCCACGACTGTGTGTAGCTGTGCTCGTGCTACTGATGCTGAGACTGGGTGGTTGCGAAATCGAATCATCTTCCCTTTCAGGCTCTGGCGACTCGTCTGCCCAAGCATCTTCTTCTGACTCATCCTCAT
This sequence comes from Tyrannoseira gladiata, assembly GCA_027744355.1. Taxonomy (NCBI): domain Eukaryota; kingdom Metazoa; phylum Arthropoda; class Collembola; order Entomobryomorpha; family Entomobryidae; genus Tyrannoseira; species Tyrannoseira gladiata. Next base: position 11,591 of record JAHZNH010000813.1, read on the forward strand.
CGTCTTCCTCTTCATCGTCGTCGTCGTCGTCCTCGTCCAAGCCCGATATGAGTCCCCTACACCTTTGTAGTGTTGACGTGGAAGGAGAGAGGATATTTTCTTTGGGAGTGTCACTAAAGGAGTGAAAGTTAATTAAGGACTTGCCTGTCGTAGCACTTAAATAAACAGGACTTTTCTCGTAGTCGTCTTCGTCCTCCTCGTCATCTAGTACATCTACCTCCCTTTCTGCTGTTTTCCAAAACAATCCCTCACTTATGTCATCCTCCTTGAAATTACCCCTCTTCTTTCGATCACTATCTTCCGGACTGTCATGGCGTGCTTTTTCTCTCCCATCCGGTGAAGAGTCCTTCCCATTTTCGCTTACACAGGAAGACGATACACCAGACTTGGCTGGGGAAATGGGTTCCCTATGACTTAAGTCTATTTGGATTGTGTTCGTACTCTGGATTGGTGGTGGCCCAACTGAACTTTTCACCGGACTTAATTGAATCTGAACGACATTCTCGCCACCGCTTTTGTTCTCACACTTACTTAACTCGATCACAATAGTATTGCTGCTTTGGGTGAAAGTTGGCGCGGAGGAGAGTGGGGGAATGGGTGTAGCGGAGCATGAAACCGCACTTTGCTGAAGAGATCCAATAGTAATTGAAGGCTTAACAACTTTCGGCTCTTCTTGCTTCTCATCTTTTCCAGAGGAGTCTGTAACAATAATTTTTGTCTTCACTTTTTCCTCGTCATAACTCTCCGGTTTAGTCTCCTCTTTTTTGTCATCACCGAAGGAGACCGGGGCTCTTGTTACTTTTACGGGGGACTCTGATACTGACGATTTTGCTTGCTTTGGCGACTCAGTCTTTGTTTCGTCAGCAGAAATTCCCTCTTTCTCTTCGTCTTCAGGAGAGTATTCACGTGCTGGAAAAAGCTCAGCCTCACTGGCGAACCGAACATGACCCTTTTCGCCACCCAACTTTTGTCGCTTTGGATTAGGAAGAGTGCGTACGGTAGTGGGGTAATATTGGTCTTCCACTCCAACCGGAGCATCTGCTGGAATGACTGTTGCTACTCCAGCCTCTTTTCGAGGACTCCTCAGTATAACGTGATGTGGCTGAGGTTGACTTATGAATCGAACGTGGCTTGGACTAGGCAAGATACGAACGGTGAACCTTCCCATATTTTGTGAAACGTCGGTTGTGGTAGCACTACTACTACCCGTGGCGGTAGTGGTTGTAGTAGAGCTACGCTTCTTTTGTGGAGCCTTTGCAGGGCTCCATGCTCGATCATCGTCGACTTCATCATTATCATCATCATCATCATCATCATGAACCCCCTCCACGCTTCTCTGATCTTGTGCTGCTTTCTCACTTTCTTTCCTTCTCTCTTGCTCGGTGGTAGTGGTAGGCACAGAAGTAGCAGTGGTAGTAGTAGTAGCTGGTGAACCAAAGCTGATGGCAGCTCTGTCTGTTGTTGTAACGGTGGTAGTAGTGGATGGAGTAACAGCTTCATCATCGTAGTCTTTTGGTGGCGGGCTTGGTGTCCTCACTGGACTACTCTCTACAACTGTTGCAGTAGGGGCAAACGTTACAACTCTAGGAGCTACTGTAGGAGGACTTGGCTCGGTCGTTGGCTCGGAGTAAATAGGACTTATTTTCCCTTTAACCGGACTTTGTGCTAGGCTCACACTTGACTCACTCGCAGCTGGGCTTAGGCTCAGTGAACTGTCTGCTGATCCGCCACCAGAGGATCTGGGTGGAATTGAGAGCTTTTTGGGAGGAGGACGAGGGCTCAACACAGGCTTTGGGAAAAGTTTTGGTTTGGTCCTGGTCGGTGTTAAAAGGCTACCGCTGGATTTATTACTTGGAACATCACCACCTCCACCAGGACCTGCTGGGGAAGGTGGCGCTGCTACCGATTGCTGTTGCACGTGTTGTTGAGTCGCCGACGACGACGACGACGATGGTGGCTGCTGCGTCGTTGGCTGTGATTTTGGTTTTGTTGACCGAGGTGGAGTTGGTGGGGGAGGTTGCTTTCGACCGGCCACAGTCTTATCATCATCCTCATCATCATCACCATCTTGATCAGTTCTGCCACCGCTGGGTTTCGTGATACTTACTGTAATCTCAGGTGGCGTTAATAACGATCGCGGTAACGGGGGAAGAGGAGGTGGTGGTGGTGGCGGTGGTGATGGTAGGTCAGGTGTAACAGCTTCACTTGTTCCCGATGTTTTTGAAGCTGCAGCCGTTCCAGGCGATTCGTTCTTGCCGCTCGTGGTGGAAATGGTGGAAGGCGCAGGACGAGCCCGCTCCTCCTCTTCCTGCCTTCTCAGTAAATCTTCCACTTCCGCTAAGCTTTATAACTACTTTCCTCGGCTTGTTCAAATTAAATCACATTGTACACTCTAGAGAAATCCGTCAGAGTAATGATGCTGATGATATTACTTCTTTTTTCCTATCTCGGAAGAATCAATCAACAGCCCAACACTATCCTCTTCAGTTTTGTTTGATTCCAGCCTCATTATCATAATAACAATAATACTCATTCTGGGTAGAATACAAGTGCCTGATACTTTTTTCCCAAATCCTTTCGCATTCTCCCTTCTCCAATCCAGGAAGATGAAGTAGAAATGCGAGTAAAAGAGGTGACGGGCAAACACTCTGCCGAAAAATATCTACTTATTATTATTTCACTCATCGCCTTCTCAAATCCCTTCCAATCATCTCACAACTCGACAAAAGGAAGTTGTAGTGACACGTGTGCTTCCCTATAATGCGGTACTTTTCTTTTTTCATAGGGGCACAGCACATCTTCGCTTTATCCCTCCTTTTCATGAACTTCAGTCTTCTTTTCTAATGTAAAGTGTTTCGTACGATTTCCACTTGAACAGCCCACTACACACTCTCTCCTACTCGACATCTCACACAATTCACGGGGAAAAGGGAGAAAAGATTATTTCCTCAATTTTCACTCCATTCCTATCACCGAAACTCGAATCCATGCCGAAAATCCAAAAATCCGCATGCCTCTCAGCAATAATATTTAGTATGAAGAAATGAAGTGAGACGAGCAAGGATGATTTAACGGGAAAATGAGAAATGTTGGAAGCGGATGTGAGCACTAATTCAACAAAACCACGGTTTTGAATCCTTCCCAACACCAAATATTCCAAGTATTTGCACAATCCAAAAAAATATCGAGGCGGAAAACACTTTGCTGCTTCGAGTCTCACAGATTATTTAGTTTTTTTAACGCTCATTACATCAAACTCTAAAGTTATAAAGCATCTTCATTTCTGTTCATAAATAAAATGTACTTATCAAACTTCAAACTTTCCCATCTTCCATCACTACTAACCACGCAAACCAATGTACGCACAGATAAAATACCAATGAGAAAGTAAAATAATCATATCATCTCCAACAACCCTTCCTACTAATAGTAAATTCGCCCCCATAATCGTAACACCGCTTTAAAGTGTGATGACACTTCAATGTCCACATTACAACACTCTGATCAGAACGGTCTAAGTACGTCAGTAAAGTTCTCTTCTTCGCGCACACACATCACATCATCACACTCGAATTGCACAATTTCCGCTCTTTATCTCCTTCCTTCAAATTCCTCCTTCCTGTCTTTTCCCCCAACTTTTTAGAAGAACTTTCCAGCTCAACTCAACTACATCCTACATGTAAGTGGTATGCAAGCAGTGAATCGTAAAAGATAAGAAAGAAAAGAGGAAAACGATGATTTGACTTTCATTCACGGACTGATACTGATGAAGTTGCTTTCCACTTTCAGTAATTTTCCCCTTTCATTCCCTGATTGTTGCCACTACTACTAGTAGTGGTGCAATAACAACTGCCACTACTACCGCTATTTTCTGCTGGAAACGACAGCAGCGTGTCTGTGCGTAAAAAAAGAGCGCGTGTCGTGGTGTGCTTCTTTCCTTTCCGTAGCCTGATCTGGTGTGTAGGTGGAGTGGTAAGTTTGGGGAAAATGACAATAATAAAAACAAACTTTGTCCAACAAGGGGAAAGCAAAATGATGTGACAAAGTATAGGATGTGGAAAGAGATTCTTCTCACACTTTCACTGGGAAATTATTGCATTGTCTTGTGGAAATATTAGCGCTCGAACAGTAAAAGCGATTCAATGTACACATACATTTCACAGGTCCATTGACACCTGATATTGCTCTTGCGGCTTTACTCTTGCGCGATTTTCACTCTCTGTTTCTGTTCAATGAAAACGTCTTAATGAGCGCACCAACTAAGCTACAAAATAGCATTCCCAAGTAGTGCAGTCATTGTATAGTTCTATGGTCCGACCATGACACACACACACACACGTCTACTTTTGTGCGGAAGTATCAACCTCACATTCACCAGCACAGTCAGAGTAGCAGTGTACGCCACATTTTGCACGGCCGAAAAAACAAGTCAAGTCAATAAGTGCTCCACCTTTCACTTCGTCAATGCAATGGCCGGGCTAAACTCAACTCAATCAACGAGTCAGTTAGTCCATTCTAAATGTTTACGATTTGACCGGACAAAGCAGTTTTAAGAGCAATATAGTACCTTCCCAATTTATTTTTTTCAAATTATTCTAGTTCCAGTTCCACTCACTCCCGGTGCCGGCTCATATATGTACCTGTAAGGATACTTTTCTATTCTATTTTCTCGTCCCCAAACAAAGCAAAGGACGAGACAATAAAGAAGTCTCAGGAAGAAAGCCAGCCATTATGATAATGCAAAGCTCATAAAAGGGCTAAAAGGAAACGAATCAAGCGGAACGAAAGAGGCGCCATTCCAGGAGGAAAAAAATTAAAGAAGTCCCAGGAAGAAAGCCAGCCATTATGATAATGCAAAGCTCATAAAAGGGCTAAAAGGAAACGAATCAAGCGGAACGAAAGAGGCGCCATTCCAGGAGGAAAAAAATTACAAGGCAAGAGTATTAAACTACTGCAATTTTTCCTCTCTCGTTTTGATGGTGTTAATAAAGCATAAAAGAGGATGTATAAAGTGCACATTTAGTTACGATATATCACACATTTCCTATCTATCTAATACGACTTTCAAGGAAAGATGATCAAGAATAATCGACCTACTAACTATCTAATATCTATCTGCAGGCCGGTATTACCACTACTAATACTATCTTCAGGATGAAAGGGTAAGAGAAGCCGAGACAACACAACTTATAATTTTCCCTTTTCACTGCCTCACTCGATCCACTCTCAATTTATTACAGTCACAAGTTTACTGATAGGTAGTCGTGGTTCGTTCGCTTCTTCCCCGGCTTGAGCACAAGTACATTTTCCTTCACCACCACTACCCAACACTGTCTACGTCTTGTCTGTGGAAAAGAGGAAGATTCTTTTTTTATATTTTCAATTGGATCGCTTGCTGGGAGCCGGGAGAAGAGAAGAATAAATAGAAAAAATCTCTTCTTCTTGTGGAGAAAGAAGTAAAAAGTGAACTTAGTTATTTTCCTTCTTCTGCCTCTGCCCTCGTTTCCTTATTAAGGAGGATTTCTTGGTGTAACAACATCACTCACTTAAGCAG